>PITA01001932.1:0-120238 GCA_004023965.1 Spilogale gracilis | reverse complement strand
ACTTCTTTAATTATTTTAAAAAATGCTTATTTCCACAGGGAAGGACAAATTAACTTTCTTACTTTTTTTCTGCTGAGAGAAATTTGCTCACAAATGGATCACTCTTTTCCTCACAGTGGAATGATAATTCAAAGTCTTACCCTTTAACATTTCTTTTTATTCTATTTGACCCTACCTAAAAAAATCTTGCTCAAGTGAATGAGTGTGTGTCCATGTGTTGGTTAGCCCATGTCATTTTGCACAGAACTGGGTTTTCTGCTATCATCAAAGAGGGATTATTCCCATCACAACAATGATAATTGTGTTATTTTAATGACCCCCAGTTGAGTCATGCCTTTAAGCATTCATGCCTTTGTATCTTCTTTTCCATATTGACTCTGGAGTTATCCTCATGACTTACTTTGTTCCATCAAACATCAGCACAGTTTTGCAAGCAGAGGCTTGATGAGCATTTGTGCATTGGGCCATCACATCTTGAAATCCAGCCACTGGGTAAGGAAGTCTGAATTAGCCACATGAAGAGGCCATGTGGGAAAGAATTGAAGCTCCTCTGCTGAAAGCCCAAGCCAACAGCTATACATGAAAGTGAGGCCATCCAGGACCAGCCAGAGTCTGGCCCAGATGCCAACTGACTATGGACACGTGAATGAGCCCAGCTGCCACCACATGGAATAGAAACAAGCTATCCCAGATAGCTCTGCCTAAATTCCCAAACCAGAATCCTGAGGAAATAAAAGTTGTTTGGGGACTGTTGTACAGCAACAGTTAAGTAACATGACCAGTTTCTCACATAGTCTAACTTTTTTATGTTCCAGAATGTCAACACAACCCAGGACTATAGCACTGATTTAACTATAAAAATTCCCAGAAGCAACAAGACCCCCAAATCTAAAAGTAGTAACTTATACTTTACATACTGATTCTCTTACACAATAATAATCCCCAAGGGAAGCAATCTCCCCAAATTAGTACATATTAAAATCTAAGTCCAAACTGAAGTTGATAGCTAAAAAGAGCGTTAGCATTATTTTAAGAAATAAAGTAGATAGCAGAAATATATAGAAAATATAGTCTCTCAGTTTCAGCTTTTCCAGATGTCAATCTTCCAGATGTTGAGTTTTTTTGTTTTGTTTTTTTTTTAAGATTTTATTTATTTGACAGAGAGAAACACAGCCAGAGAGGGAACACAAGCATGGGGAGTGAGAGAGGGAGCAGCAGGCTTCCTGCCGAGCAGGGACCCCGATGTGGGACTCAGTCCCCGGTCTCCGGGATCATGACCTGAGCCGAAGGCAGCCGCTTAACCAACTGAGCCACTCAGGCACCCCCAGATGTTGAGATTTGAGAGAAATCTCATAATAAGAGGTTAAGTGTATTATTGTCTGCCCTTCCTTACAATCTTTTGGAAGCCTGAAAAAGCTTGTCACGTCTCTGTTGCCAAAATCTGTGCTCCTACATACTTCCCTCAGGAGACTGGTTCCTCAAGGCCGAATGAGAAACAGTATATCCTATGCCTCACATTGAAAACCTACTCTTTCATAGCTCCTAAATTCCTGTGTTCTCATTTCCTGAACTCATCTTAACTCTCTTGGATTATGAATGAATTTCCAACTTTAGCAGGTACTAGGTGCTCAATTAGTATTTGCTGAAGGAATAAAAAAAATTATTAGAACACAATATTCGTTTTCTACAATCTTCCTTTCTGACTGGAACACAACCTGACTTCCTGTATGGAAATATGAAAGTTCACAGTGCTAATTTTTTTTTAATCAACAAGTAGGGAAAACCAAAACAAAATAAGCCAGGTTAGCAAAATCCCCAACACTAATGAATGCTCATGTCCCTCATTTGGATTGAAGCTGTCTTGACCCTAGAAACAAAATCCAGCCTTCAGTACTCACTGATGATTTAGCATGAGTTCTGCTTACTCCTTGTGGGATTTGGGCTACAAGAATAAGAGCTTTCCCTTTGGTCTGGGGCTTAAGAATAAATCATTTGTATTCCCACTAAGCAAATCTTAGTTCTGGCAATGGCCAGATGCCTGTTCGCTCCAACTGACTCTCAATCAGCAAGTTTTTAAATGGTCTAATACCTTCTGGATCCCCAAGGCTATTTATATTAGAAAAGTGCACTTTCATCTTGAGATTGAAAAAGAAGCCATTTCTAGTATAGGGATCTGTCTATACAGTAACTTGTTCTCCAAATGTCCATTCCTAGGCATGTTTTTGCTGGCTTATTTACTAAAACAATGCCAGATGCATAATTTGTGGGCTCAGTGCTAAAAGTAGTATTTAGTCTAAAGACACCCTTAGTCCCTCTTGAGCTTCCCAAAGGAATCCAAGCACAAAGGAGACAAAGTAGGCAATAGGCAAAATAGATTATTTTATAATAACTAGGGTTTTGTCTCAAAACCCAGGAGTTCTAGGCTGCTGTGTGTGAAGGAGTCCTTTTTCTTAACCCCATGCAAGCTAAAGGATGCTGAGTCCTGATTTGGTCAATTCCTCCATCTTCTCAGAGTCTGTCATTCCAAAGCACTGAAACGCCATTCTTAGCCCCAAAGAAAGACAAACCAGTAAAGACAGAATTTTAGATTTTACTCTAATACTTACTGATTTGGATTTGCTTAGACTTCAGACAGATTTCTTAGAGGTCACATGGAAATGTCTGAACAGAAATCTTTGACCATGGATCATTCATGGCAAATGGCACATGTCTACTAATGTTCCCTGTCCATTCAATGGGTGTCTTTTTATGATACTAATAAACAGTGTGGTTTATATAGTCTAAGAAAATGAGCAAAACTTCTGTGATTTAAGGAAACTACTTTAACAGGTAGCAAACTTAGATATTCTACCAAGCTTATATCATAAATATTTGTTAATGATTAAAGATAAAGGTTTGCAGTTGGGAGATTTTTAATTTTACTTTTTGGTCTGGCATTCAAAGATTAATAATACAGACCTATAGTATTTGGAACCAAGTCACACATGACTTGAAATGTCTTTGTGAGAAATGATGTAGGGACTCTTTTAAGACTAAAGTAATTAAGTTTGTTTTCAATATCCAGCTAACTCTAAGACTTGCTATTGAGAAGATTTAACTTCAGCAATATTAGAATTGCTAAGGATATCTTTAAAGATTGCTAATTTTACATTAGAAAGTAACAGTCACACACACACCATAGAATATGTATATTTAAAGTACAAATTCACATTAAATATACATTTTCTTATCCAGGTTAATTCCAATATTATTACAGTAACAAGTACCTTTTACTCAAATGTATAATAAAAATTTGGATGTGAAAGGATATAAGATAAATATCAAGTTACTTGTTGAATAAGTGATTATTTAAAATGTGCTTAGGGTTGATTTGACTGAATTATACCCTTTAAGATATAAAAATTTTAATTGCAAATAAATCATTTCTAACAGAGGTAGTCTACTATAAGATTAAAAAAACAGCAAAATGATGTAGTTTCCATATCTTATTGAGAGATGAGGGTACATTCATATCCTATCCATCTATCTATATGTGTCTTTTTTTAAATACTTTCCTAGTTTATCCTAAAGAGAGCATAAAGTTGTACAACAAGATGAACTTGGTGTTCACATAACTGTTCTCAGTTGATTAGAATTTTAATGTAATCAAGTGTATTTGGAATGACTGGACATATTTGTATTAAATTCAGTATAGTATAGCATATGTTATTGAATTTTCTTGTCTCTTGGTTTTTCTTCTCTCCACATTAGGCCTACTGGGAAGAAGAGAGTCTTTTTATTTAATATGGGTGCATTAAACCTTTGGGTATCTAAAGCTCTCTCTTCAATATGCATGAAAACTTCAAAAGCCTCAAAAAAATAATGTAGTTTTGAAAAGTTGATCTCTTCACTCCCTTTTTACTAGAATATAATCCATAGTCAGATAATGTGTAAGGCCAGACAATGGACCATATCAAATAAACAATGCCACCAAATCCTTACACTGACCCTACAAATAATATTTTTCCCAGATAAAAACATTCCAAATGAGGGGAAAGTCTTCTAGTCATTCTGTTTTGTTGCCTTTTCTTTAAGAAGAGAAGAAAACCATTGTCTTCCCTGCATATTTTTCTTTGAAGGGCTTCAAAGCCCATAAAGCTTTAATTTGTAATTAAAAAGAATATATATGCATACATATATGATTCAAACAGAGGCAGGATGCCTGGGAACTTGTAGTATTAGAGTGGAACATTAGAAAAAAGCAAAGGTAAATTCAAATGAAATAAATACTAAACAATTTTAGGCACTAGGAAGATGCTCCAAATATATTTTTTTGTCATAAAAATAGTACTAATTATGTCCTGGAAAGTTTATAGAACTACGAGATCATCTTGCCTCCATTAGCCATCTACAGGAACACCCATACTATTTGACATTGATATTAATGTCATACTGTTGATCATAATGTCACTATATCAGGTTCATACTGGCAGTTCCCAGCCCTTAAAATTCTCCTTGTTCTTCCTCAAGCCCTTATTCCAGGCAAAGATACAATACCTCTTCTGGTCCTTATATATTTAATGCATAACCTCATTTCTAGAAGCAATAAAGGACAGCATGGTTAATTCAAGTGTAGTACTATAGAGTTCCCACAGCATTGTGATGTTCTGGACTTTTGCCATCAAGCTTTACAGATTGTCACATGGTATGGAATTAGACATGTTCTTGCACCTGAAGCATACCTACTCACTTGGCTTAGTAGGTTATCTTAGAAGAAAGAGTGGTTTTCTTTTCTTTTTCTTTTTCTTTTTAAGAGAATTCATCATCCCTATGAGAGAATTCCTTTTCTTAATTTTTCCCTATTCAGAACAAAGTTCTAGATAATAATTTGAGATTTTCAGAGCAGTGTTTTCCAAATTGAAGAACATAAGCTATAGATGGATTGCAATATCAACCTAGTAAGGTCTAGACAAGCAATTAAAATTGAAACATAAAATACAGCAGCTTAAGAGTGACCCAACTAGAACAGAATAGAGAACATTAACTGTATAGTAAGCATCTTTGTTTTGATTTTATTTATATATACATATATAATGTATATGGATATGTTTACAGGGCCATGATGAAAAATGTGTTTTTTTTTTTACTGAGTTGTAGTAAAAAAAAGTCTTGAAAAAGTGTTTTATGGCAATATGATTCTATAAATACTATGCCTTACAAAGGTTCAGTGATTCAACTCAAAAAAATTGTCATTGTAACCAGATAGACACACAGTCAAGTACCAAGAATGTTGTAGATATTAGTTTCCTGTTCATAAAGAGTTTGATACACCAGAGTTCTATCAAAGTTATCATGGAGGAAAGAAAATGGAATATGCCATTATCTCAGAATACACACATTCTGTCTCCTACATGCCTATGGGGTATAGCACAAGTTGTTCAGGATCGCACAAAGTGAAATTCTCTTTCAGACAAAGCATATTCTTTTCTCATAGGCATCTGGTGAGTGACTGGGAGTGATGGAAGGTCAAATGAGAAATTGTGGTTCCTTTCTCAAATAAGAATTTAAACTGCCTAAAGTTTACTGAGTGACCATTTTCATTTCTTGTTCATTTTTAGTTTGCAATCTACCAACCTGTATTTAGCCAATGTAAAGCTTAAAAAAATTGTGTAAATTCTTTTTATTTTGAATACACAAAAGAAAGATTAGGGCATTTACTCTTTTGAAATAACTTCAAAATATATCTTATTCCTCCAAGGTCACCCTTATTTTTTCTATTTTGAAATTTGGATAGTTTCTTGGAAGTACTAAACATCTCAGCACTGTTCAGAGGGCATTAATGAGTCCTTTTGATCATGGGTGGCCCCTTTGCATAGTTGGAGACTTCACCAAATTATCTATTGCTAACAATAAACCAAAATCAGCTTTCACATGAAACTCATTTCTATGTAAATCTTGTTACCTGAGAGAGAAATGATTACTGATATGGGGCCATCTACATAGTGAATATGTGACATGTATTGCATACCAAATAAAATCTTTTAAAGTTTTGTGTTGTTTTTTTTTTTTAAAGAGAGAGAATACTCAAGTTGAGGGGGAGACCAAAATAAAAGGGGAGAGAGAATTTGAACCAGGCTCCAAACCCATTGTGGATCCTTACAAGGGGCTCAATCTCACAAGCTTGAGCTCATGACCTGAGCTGAAATTAAAAGTTGGACAATCAACTGACTGAGCCATCCAGGTGCCCCCAAAATAAAATCTTTTCACGTAAATTTAAAGAGAACTAGAATGAGGACCATCATTCCATGTTAATAATTATAAACCATTTTTTTCTTTTACTTTTTTTGGGGGGTGGGCAAGAGAATGTGAATTTTAGTATGTTACTATACTTTTTAATCCTACATGTATAGAAATTTGCTGAGATGGTAAAAAAAATATGTCTACATGCCTTCTTCATTATTCCTACATCATAACAATTTATACTGGTGGCCCTATCTTCAGACTGCATAATCATGCAAATGGTACAAATATAGATGCACTGATTACAACATTGGTTGTAATAGAATTCTGATTGATCAGAGCCCAGGCTGTGATGTTTTTCATATATTTCCAATATCTATCCCCCTTTTTTTATTTTACTTTTTTAAATTTTAAGTAGGCTCCATGCCCAATGTGGGGCTGGAACTCACAATACAGCTCTAAGATCTAGAGTCACAAGTTCTACTGACCAAGCCAGCCAGGCATACACCCCAATATCTCCCCTTTCTATGTTCTCACCCTTACTACAAATGGATAAGGAAAAAAAAATTGTTCCATGCAAGGAATATTTACAATAGAGCCAATTTTAGAAACACATCACCAAATCGTATTTCTAAATAGTTCTGGTATTGAGAAGGTTTTCAGGAAAGAGAAAAGACATGACCTATCAATATAATGTAAACAAAAGATAAACTTAATAACATATGAGTGGTTAATATCCAATCTTCAAACTTTCTTTATCTCCCCTTTTTATGCCATATGCCATAAACTAGGACACAGAATTATCATTCCAAAATGTGACGAACAATATTAAGAATGAAATAAGAGTATGGACTAATATGAATTCTGATTTCTTAGAAGTTTCTCTAGAAAACTTCTAGTTGGACAAAACCTAAATATTGAGGGTAAATCATAAAGTAGTCAGTTGAAAATGATCTATTTTCTGTCTAGCCCCATTGCTTTGTCTCAAAGATTTAATTCTGTTTTGATTGAAGGAATATATGCTCTGAACCTGCTAGATCTTTGACTAATATTCCTGGTTTCTCATATTAGAGAAACGTGCTATTTTTTACTATATTTTGATGATTATTTCTATGGTAATGTGGAGGCTAATAATATCCATCTATTCACACAAAAACTGAATGTGGAATATGTTGATGTAATTTGACAACGCTGCTAAATTATGGCTTCTTTAAATAAATGTTCTCCATCTTTTTTTTTTTTTCCTCTTGGTTAAAAGTCAAGACTTCTATGTGAAACTTGAGGTGATTGACAAACATAGGAACTCTCTAAAAATGCACAAAACCACTGCCCAATGTGTAGAAAAGAAGACATCACTTTCCCTCTGAAATAACAAATTCAAAAAGGTGGACTGAGACAAAATACAATTACTCTCCTTTGAATTGAATAGTTCACTGGGGTTAGCAATGTTAATCTCATGGGAAGTGTAATTAAATCTCTAATGATCACAGAAGGTCTGGATCTCCACTTCACATTTCATTTGGAAGATATTCTACTAGTATTGGTGGAAATGAATGGGATTATTAAAAGCTTAAGACATTTACTTCCTTGATATAATACATTTTTAGATATCTAGCATGGTGTGAGAAATGGGGAATCACATTAGCCAGATATATTGGTTAAAAGAAAGGTAGGAAATAATGGAGATGATTTTCACCCTCTTTGATCCTTTCCAAGTGCAATGGCTGGGAACTCTTCCTCTCTTTATGATCATTTCCTATTTAATTATCAAGGATGTATACTTGATAATAGAAAATAGGTATACTCCTGGGGAGTTCAGAAGAGGCTCAACACAGTTGCAGGCATTGCTTCTTCTGTTGGCAGTGAAGGCAGCTATAGATTAAGGGCCCTACAACTTCATGGTATGAATAGATAATACAGTTAATTGTAAGGGAAACATGTAATGAGTGCTAGGATGATAAGAGTCAATCTCTAGGTGTTAGATCAGGCCTTCTTTGACTCACTGGTAAAGGTGACAGAGGGATAGGGAAATCCCCAGATCGGATGTCTTCTGCTGAGGTCCTGTGAACTCCAGTTTTATTTTTTTTTTATTTTTTTTTAAATTTTTAAAAATTTTTTTAATTTTTTATTGTTACTAAAATTTTTTTTTTCCCAGTGTTTCAAGATTCATTCCCCATTCCCCATGAACTCCAGTTTTAAACCTTATCATCCTCTTTCCCTCAGGACCAACCCTGCAGTGCCATTATCCCTCCAATCTTTCAATATGGCAAAATCTCTAGGCCCTGTTTTCTTTAGGATTAGGCTTTGACCTTGAGGAGCTGTGGTCATCACCAATTACGTTCACTAATATCTAGTTACCTTCTGTTTTAGACAGATATTTCTCTTCTTGGAAGATAGCAGAAATGTACTTCTTAGCAACCTTGTTCCCTTATATTTGGTTGGGGCCAGTAACTAGTTCTGGATATGAACTGTGAACCTACACGATGTATGTCAACCCATGACTGAAGAGATGTTGTATAAATACTCTGTTTACTCATACCTTGGGTAAGAAAACTCTGAGATATGTTTTCCCAAGTTTCTCAGTGCTATTATACTTCAGTTGCTTATAATGGAAATTTACTTGGACATATACCCTTTATTGGATCTTCTCTTTCTTTATCTCTGTCTTACCTTCTTCTCTCCTTTTGGTATTTCCTATTCCAATTAAATTATTTGCATCAAAATCCTTTTGGAGCAGTTTTAAAATATTTTTATAACCCTTAAACACCCCTCCTAAGAGGTAGAACCAAATTCCCTCCCTTAATTCATCTAGGCTTAGTAATTTGTTTCTAACTAATAAGGTATGGTGCAAATGCTATTTTGTATGTAGGGGTAAAAGTACTCCTTACTATTTCCCTTGAATAACTTGCTCTGAAGGAAGCTAGCTACCATGTTATGTGAATGTTCACATAGTTCTATAGAGAGGTCCATATGATAAGGAATTGGGGTCTCCTGCAGACAACCATGTGAGTCAGAAATCACAGAAGCAGATCTCCTGACCCAGTCATGCCTTCAGATGACTTCAGCCCCAGTCAGTATCTTGACTGCAACCCTTTGAGAGGTCCCAACACAGAATCACACAGCTAAGCCACTTTGGGATTCCTGATTTTCAGAAATTATGTAAAATAATAAATGCTTATTGTTTTAAACTGCTAATATTTTGCTTCACAACAATAAATAACTAATTTACCTTGTCTCAGAGATTGCATCTGGGGCACATCAAAGCTATGACAATTCTCTTGTTTGAGTAGTAAAGTATACTGGGACTATGTGCAAAATAGAGCCATGCCTTAAGTCCATCTGACATTGGATTCAATGGGTCTATGGATCTACCTGTAGTTATTTATCTAATATTTATGTGCTTAAAAGGATGGCTATTTTTACCAGTTGATGAACTTCCCTATTGAATCCTTAACCTTTGGAATAATACCCATTAGAGTAGGAAGGGCCACATACAAGCCTCTGAAATTTCATCCCACCGTGCAAGGAAACAAACCAGAAGCATGTAGGTAGAAGGGCAGAGATTAGTGCCACTTTCAAAAACTAAAGAATGCACATATTGCCTCTCCAAAAATAAAATGGGCCATGATGAATAATGGTAGACTTCCAAAAACTTAACAAAATGGTAGCCCCGATTATAGCTGCTATACCAGATATAATGTATTTATTAAACTAGATCAATACAGTTCCTGGCACATTTTATGAGACATGATCTGAAGGGAGTGTTTCTTCCAATCCCAATCAAGAAAAGATTGGAAGCATTCACATTCACTTGGGATGAACAAGAATTTATAGCCATGCATCAGGGATATATTGTCAAACTATGTAATGTGTGGAGTCTCTAGTGAGCCTCAATAGAAGAATTGCATGGCAGACACTTAACATTGGGGAGTAAGGTCATGCTATATATAGCAGGGAAAATTTTCCCATCCAAAATCAGTTCCTGATGTAGAGCATTGATAGAGACCATCATTCCTATCCTTAACAACAAAAACATGTCATGTAAGCTACTACAAAATTATAGTCTTTCAGAAACTCTTCAGAGAGCTGAGGATGTAAAGAAATCCAAATGAGTCACAAAACAAGTTGACACATAGCCACAGATTCTTTCCCATGGGGCCTTCAGTGAAACACAGCAATACACAGAAAGAAGACTAAGAGATATATCCCCAAGATACCTAGAACCCTCATCAGGTTCAAGGAAGCAGGCTGCGAGAGTCTGAGGGCAGAGCAGGAGAGCTCAGAGACATGACTCTGAGGTGGATGTAATCTTCATCAAACACAAAACCATGGAAAATTCAGGCCAGGGAAGCTATGTAGAAAGTTAAACTCCCCAGCACTACATAATGCTATCAGTTGGGCTGTAAAGAAACATCTTTGGCATCTTTCTCTGTTCAGGAAATACCTGAGCTCATTCTCAAAATATCTGAATCCAATGGTGAATCGGATCCAGCTAATGCTGCAAAACATATATTTTTGTTTAGAATTTTTTTATTAGATTAAGAAACTAATTTAAAAAGAAAATTACTTATATAAGCTAACACAAATACTTAGGGGCAGCACCAAGACTAGAGCTGGGTCTTCTCCTCACTTCTAGTTTAATTCCTTGTCTGCTGTACAATGTATAGGACTATAATTAAGTGAAAAACACTATTCTATACATCATCAATCTCCTTGATCTTTCCTCAAAAAGCTTGAGATTGAATCACAATTGCCTGAGATTCTTATTAAAGTCTAGAATACTGAAAATCTTTGATTTTTTTTTAAGTTCAAAATTTTTAAGAAATTCTAAGGTGGCATTACTTATGTATATTTAGCTATGCTCAAATAAAAGTAAGTCCTGTGGATGTACGAGTGAGAATATGAAGACAGGGTAGATAATGTTAATCATATAAAGAAATATGTGTAATGATTAAATCCAAAGACTGTGGAGCCAGATTGTTTGCATTGGGAAAATTGCCTAACCTCTCTGCCTCATTATTTGCAAATGGGATTCATAATAGTATCTACATCATTGGATTATTGTGAATATTAAAAAAGTTAAAACATGTGAAAAGCAATTGGAATAGTACTTAATAATATTTGTTGTTTTGTGTCTTATCTGGTTGAGAAATGAAATTAAGATGCCAGGAAAATGGGTTTTTATAGTGATCAACTCTTGTGTTTCTAACTTGTCTGAATGATTTTGAGGGGATATTTACTTTTGCTATGTGATTTTTTAAGGAAGGCATAAAGAGTTGTAGTAGAACTTGCTTAAAATCTAAATACATTTTCAACTTATAATTAGAAAGGATTAGTAGGTATCACGGTTACGCTAATAGATATAACAATAACTGTCTTCCTTCACAACTCTCCCTTTCTATTTAGGCTAGAGCAGGAGAGACGAAATTAGTTTCCTTTAAGCATAGAACTTTTCTTCACAACACGGGGGAAAAATATGACAATCACTAAAAAGATGTTGGGCTTGTCTGTCTTTGTGTTGTGTCCCAAAACCATGTTTAAAAAAAAAAAATCTAGGGGCACCTGGGTGGCTCAGTTGGTTAAGCCACTGCCTTCAGCTCAGGTCATGATCCCAGAGTCCCAGGATCGAGCCCCGCATTGGGCTCCCTGCTTGGCAGGAAGACTGCTTCTCCCTCTCACTCCCCCTGCTTGTGTTCCCTCTCTGGCTGTGTTTCTCGCTGTCAAATAAATAAATAAAAATCTTAAAAAAAAATCTAAATAGGATGTTAAATGCCAGGGGAAACGAGACACCATTGGATGGGGAGATGAATATTAACAAATGGTGAAGACCTATCCTAAGTAAACCTCAGTAATGGGAATTGATTTATTTAAATAAAAATAATATCAGAAAAAAAGAGGTCTTTAAAAGATGTGTTCATGAACTTTCAGCAGAATGATGCAAAGAAGTCTGATGAAAAATAACTTCCTTACATTCCTGCCACAGAGTTTAGAATGTTCGCCATTCTGTGACAACTTCTAAAATGAACATGGATGGGGGTGGGGGGGCAAGATGGCAGAGAAGTAGGAGACCTCATTTCAAAGGGTTCCCTGAAGTGAGCTAAATATATATCAGAACACTGTGAACACCCATGAGATCAGCCTGCCATGTAAGACTACACACTTCTGGAACGTGGACAAGAACTGGAAGAGGGCATACATGAAAAAGTCAAGGATTGTTGGCGAGTGTGGAAGACTATTTTTCTTATTTAGAATTTTCTAATGTGCTATAATGTGGTATGTGTAATTGAAATAGTCAAGAACACAAAGTGCATTTAAAACAAAATAGGGTTTAATAAGGTTAATTCATTTACGTAAAGGAAAGATACATACTAGAATTAATCTGATGTGAATAATCACCAAAGTCACCAATCCCTCATTCTGCCTCCAAGTAAAAAAAATTTAATGGTCACAAAGATAATCAGGTATGGCTTACTAAAAGAAATCTTTAATGTTACCTTAAGACCAAATCGTTAAGTCTACGGTAATGGAAGAGGTAGTGGTGTGTTTTAAAAAGCAAAGTTGTTTAAAATTAATTATTATGGAAATGTATTAATACTAAATTTGGAAGATTTAATCAAAAGATTGAAAAGGAGATTTTTAAAAATCCTCACATGATTATGGTAAATTCATGCAGAGGTTTCGAAGTTAGAAATTTATTTGTTTCTAAATAAAATGACAGTTGTTTAGTTTTAATATAACATGGGGAACCACTGACTGTATCTGTTAAGTCTGATAAGCAGCAATTGAAGAAATAAATATATTTATTTTGATGGGCACTGATTAGCACAGTCAATGAAATATTGCAGGAGAGCACAAGAAACATAAGGAGAGTAACCTATGATATTCATAGTTATTTATGACATATATATTAGAAAGTAACGCTGTGTTTGGTAAAGCTCATGCATAGCTCGTTAAGAGAGATCTTTTCTAAGGCAAATATCGTTTTTGAGAAGTACAATGTTAGAAGGTTAAAGCCAATACATATTCTTAAAATGAATGTGGACAAGGACTGGAGGGTGGCATAAATGAAAAAGCCAAGGACTGCTACTGAGAGTGGGGCAGATTATTTTTCTTATTTAACGATTTTTAAATATGCTATATTGTGGCATGTCGGTTGAAAGCCACACCCTCAGGCAAGAGCTTTTAAATTATACAAGAGTATGCAGTCCTGAGCAACTGTAAGCAGATGTGCCTGGTAATCTAGAGGTGTTCCCTAGGCAGTAGTTGCCAAAATGGGTCTCTAGACGGGTGAATAAGCTCTCAGTTGGGAGACCGACGCAGGCTACCAGGAGGCAGAGGGAGAGAGCGTGAAGACGCAGTGCGCACGTGCCCACGTTCACATTGTTCGTAGGCTCTTGGAGGTGGGCCACACAGAAACCTGCGCCAGGCCGAAGCCCCACGAAGTGAAAACAGGCCTTCTTCACAGAAAAAGTGGGCGTGTGTTTGACAGCGCCCTAAGGTGCTGGCCTGCTGAGAAGGACCCTCTGAGGGCTAGAGTCCTGTGGGACCCCGGAATATTAGCCTCCTGGCCACCAGAGCCAGCACAGCAAGGGACAGCTCCTGGGCGGCAGGCGGCAGTCATACAGACCAGGACACCAAATGTGTGTAAAAGCTCCCCTCCGGGGACAGTGGCACTGTGGAGTGTGGCAGATAGCGAGCCAGAGAGCATGAATATGTCCCCGCACCGGCTGGAATGAGGCAGAGGGAGCGCTTACAGATGGCACCAGCAGGCAACGAAAAAAAAACGAGACACGCACAGAGAGAACAACAACAACAACAGCAGCAGCAACAACAACGACAAATCTTGAGTTAAAAAAATAAAAAAGTGCCTGCTGTTTGGGGCAAGGCAGAGGGAGAACTCGAAGATGGCACTCTCCAGTGTCTGTTCCCAGAAAGCATCCCAGCAGGCCCCAGAAATGTGTGAAATCAGACGTCTGTCCCTCAGGCCAGCACTCCCCGACAAGCATATGAGCTTCTCCCACAGAAAGTCTGGGCACCCCTGGATCAGCGGCTCCCACACCGGGTCGTGAGTCTGGTGAGTCAGAGCGGGTCTTTTAAGAGCTCAGGTCAGTACAGCCCCCTAGGTCTTGTGGACCCCAGTTGGTTTTCAAAGCTAGATGTTTGCAGGCTTGTGCCTCAGATGCCTGTTTTAAAAGTTGGAGGTGTTTGACAGGGGGTTGAAACCCTTTGCTCCATAGTGAGGAGTTGGGGGGCTTGAGTTCCTTCTCCACTGTGGGTGGCTGCTAGAGAGTTGTGGGGATGGTAGCGGTGGTGTTGGGGTTTATGGGGAGATTATGTCTCAGCCTTTCCTACCTCTTCCGTGTGGACCTTCTCTCTTTTGCTTCAGGCTAGAAGTGGCTCAGGCAGAATTTTTTGCAGAGGAGGTAATTCTTTACTTAGCAGCAGTTTCGGTGTGTTCCAGAAGTAAGCAAGTTCAGGATCCTTCCTGACGCATCTTGAACCGGAAACTCCTAAATCTGTACATTGAATCCAGTTTCTACCTGAAACTTGAGTATATATTGATACAAATTATAATTTTAGTATTTGCTTCTTGTGGGTCTTTGACATAAGGCTAGTCTTCATTTCTGAAGCAAATAGGATAAAGAAAATGTGAAGTTTGTGAGAAGTTCGTTATATTATAGGTATCATGTCCCAACTTTCTTCATGATCAAGATGCATAATGAAATGATTGCATTATTAAAGGAGTCTGTCACACTGCCTCCATGAAATCTTTACTTAGATATATGTCTCATAAGTGAAATCAGCAAGGAGCTGAGAGTATGGCTACATGCATGAGATATTTTCATAATTTTTCAGTTTGGATTTGTGGGAATTATTTATGATCTATTGTCTCTTAGCCTCCTACTTAGAGCCAAGAAAGTGAAGGGTATTTTGCAAGAAGTAAGACCACCTTGAGAGACCATTGCATTCAATATTTGTTACAACAAAGCCCAACATCTGTCAAAATGGTTCTCATCTTTTGGCTTTAAGAAATCATAATACAAAAAATATGGCAGTGAAATCCAGGCATTATGGTATAGTTAGAGGCAGAAGGCAAAGTGCTTTGTGGTTACATAGTATCACTTATAGTCTTTTTTTAGCAGTCTGGCATACAAGATGGAGGTCCATTTTATAAGTTAAGAATTTTATAAATTAAGAATTGACAAAAACACATTTTTCCTCAAAGTCTTCCTCATAAAATTTATCTCAATAGAACCAGGTTTCTGTCAGGATTACAAGATAGTTTTTGCTTATTTGTTTGTTTTCCTGGAAGTTAGACTTTAAATTTACAGTATAACTCTAACCGAGATAAGTTTATTTGTTAGCAGAATAGATTCAAAAGCCTCTTGAGGAGTTTGTTTAAACTGATAGAATCAATGTCCCATGTATATGACATGAACTTCTGAGGAATATTCAAAATGTTCATATCATGTGGGTGAAGGGGAGAGGGGGGAACAACATGCCGTAATGTTATCCAGATGTAACCATTGTACCAACTCCCCTGGAGATCAAAGCATAATTTTCTCTTGCTCTAATACTGAGGTTTTCAAATTAAGTCTGTTTCCTTGGTGACATATGGCAGGATTTCAGTAGTGCCCAAAGCTGCTTGATAAATATTATGTAGCTCTTGCTAAAATATTTTGGGGGTAAACATTTTAATAACAACACAAATCATACAAATACAGATAAATAATAACTGCAATACAGAATTCTCATGCTTAAGGAGGATTACTTTGAGCTGGGCCATCAGAACCAACAAAAGGCATGTATACGTATTCTCTGCCATTTGTTTTAGTTGCATTGAAATATTTTAGAGGTAATGTTCAAAGAAAAATAGGAATTTGATGAGGAATTTCAATAGTTTCACCACTATGATCGGTTAATATTTACAAATTGTTAGTAGCCTTTAAAAGAATCAAAGAGGAACCTAAATGAATAAGTAGCTATTCATTGTCTAGTCATTATAGACTACTTAGTAACTGCCTCTGCAACTTTATTCCTCCTGCATATGATACCGTTATCACCTGTGGGTTCCATCTCCATCTTTAGGTTTTCCGATCTGCCCCATCTTATCAGGGAAAAGATTTTGGGAAATACAGATCTATGAGGCACTAAAGGTCAAGTCAATTTTATTGTTAGTCTTGATTTGACCCTGGTGTTTTAGTTCTAGTACTGGGGCTTCTCTCTTCTTAGATTTTAAACACCTGCAACAAACACTTATAACTAAGTCCTTATTTTATTTGAATAACTTGAGTGAGTCCTAACATCTTCCCAGTTTCCCAGCTCCAAAAACATAGGATCCATATATTATTTTCCAAATGCCCTTCTCCAAGCTCTTTCTCTCTCTTGTCTCATCGCTTTTCTTTCTTTCTTTCTTTTTTTTTTTCATTCTACTGTTACAAAGCTATCACTATCTTCTGTCAGGAATGTATTGTACTATTTACTTGTATATTCCTGGTGCTGACACTGACACTAGCATATATATAGCAGGTTTTCAATAAACTGGTCTCAAGTAAATGTGTCACTCTAGATTTCTGCTCCCTTACTATAGAAGACAAGACTGAATCCATCACAAAACCATCTTACTCGTAGGTAAGCATATGCAAGGCATCCTAAAGAATGTCTGAGTAGAATAGTCTTCTACTTCAGTTTCAAATGTCATATTCCAACATATACAGGGTGATGGATATTCAGAAGTGGTTTCTCTCACACATTTAGCTTCCCCATGCTTTTGTCATCTGGCTTTCGTTATTGGTATTATATTCTCCTTATCACCTTTTCTTTCTGTCAGCTGGTAGAGCTGCTCTGTGATTTTTAAGTTTTTGGTTTCCTCCTGGAAAGTCTATCCTTTAGCCTGGGTTGTTAGTACTCCTCAGTCACTTTTAATTCAGTCATGGGGTAAGAGGAAGAGAGGGTTTCAGATGTTCAAAGTAGGGTGTGGAAGCATAGAAGCCTCCATAAGGACATTGCCAAAATGGGGAATTTGAAAGATCAGTATTCCTTTACTGTTGCAAATAGGGATTGTCATTTACTTCTTTATTATGTTAATCAATGAAAGCTGGTGTTATAGCATTGCAAATATGTCTTCCCTTAAGGAGCTCTTATCTTCAGGTGTTTTTATGTTGAAAGAATGTCTCCTAATCCACTCTGGGTTGCATTATGAAAAGTTTCTTAGGGGAGCCTGTGTGGCTCAGTGGGTTAAAGCCTCTGCTTTCAGCTCAGGTCATGATCTCAGGTCCTGGGATTGAGCCCCACATTGGGCTCTCTGCTCAGCCTAGAGCCTGCTTCCTCTTCTCTCTGCCTGCCTCTCTGCCCACTTGTGATCTCTCTCTCTCTAATAAATAAATAAGATCTTTAAAAAAAAAAAGAAAGGTTCCTTAGATTTTCCTCAATTACTCCAGCCATTGTGGGTACCAGGTTATAGAAAACAGTCAAATAGAGGTAGGATGAGTGTTTGTTTGGTATTGCTACTGATGCCTGCCAACACAGATACTTCAGTTTCCTTGACTCTTGTCTTAACTAAACTTCTCAGATGGCAACTGCTTATCTGGACACAATTTTTTACCTGTCACCTTATTTTTTTAATCCTATGCTGTTCTTGACAACAAGGTTCCCATCCATTTCCATTCCTGCCATCAGTGTTAGCCCTGTTTTAGCAGTTAAGTGTATTTTTTCTCAGTAATGTTCTTTAAGTACTCATACAACATTTAGTCTTTTGGATCGAGATAAATTTCCAAGACAAGAGAATGAGAACCCTGATTTAGGAATCCAGTGCATGAAAATACAGAACCAGACCTTGTTTCCTTACAAACCAAGCTTGAACTCTTTGGTGACTGTAGTGGACAGCACATGTTTTCATTCCTTTCTGGTGATGAAACTCTTATTTCTTGTTGGAACCTTCTTTTTTTTGGTAATTATTTTAGTATGACTTTCTCCTTCCTGGAGGGACAAGGAACTTGGCATAGGCCAGGCAAATCAAAATATTCTATCTCCCTGGCCACTGATGTTCAATGATAACCTATTCAGGCTAATTAGAGATTCTCAGGGAAGTTACAGCCAGAAATAGTAAGGAAATCTGTTAAAACAAAACAAAACAAAGCAAAACAAAAGCTACTAGCTTGTTAAGTGGGTAACATTGATAAGGGTAGCCATTGACAGTCCTGTCCATTCTAAAGAAACCAAAGAGAAAGCCTATAGAAGGTTCTCAGAGATAGCCAGAGAGGCAGTGTCCTCTGTGTAACCATGCTTGAAACCTCAGGACCTACCTACATTTCTGAACTTTCCAGTGGTAGGAGTTCATTCATAAACTTCTTCTCTTCCCAAGCTAGCTTGAGTGGGTCTTCTGCTACTAGTAATATAATGGGTCCTATTTGACACTGTAAACACAAACTGAACCATTTATAATGTTATTTACTGAGACTAGGGAGTTGTCTTGCTTCAGATAAGGGAATAATATAGGAGAAATGCACTTGTATCTGAACTGATTAAAATAAAAAAATCAACATAGCAAAAGAAATATTCTTTCAAGAGACTAGAACTATAGCCACAAAACTGGTATTCCTATACACTTTTTCCTAGAGTCTTCAATTATTACATAGCCAAGGAAATGCAACTATTAACTTCATTTAATGAGGTATACTAAGAGAGTCAAAATCTTCCTAAAACAAGATAATCAGATTTGGGTGGGCAGGGAGATCGAGAAGTATGAGGATGAAGGAATGTGGAATCAGTCTGATATCGGTAAGGGATTCTGGTCTATTAAGTAGAAAAAATAATGATAACCATTTTTATTGGTTATTATGGCTATCAGTACTTTCTATGTCCATGCACAGCACATAACTCTGTTGCTTGCAAAAAGACTACAAGTATTAATCATTCTATTTTATAAGAAGGAAACTAAGGCTTAGAAAGTTGGCGAAGGCTATAGAGTTAAGGCATAGGGATAAAGTTTGAGCTCAGATCTTTTAAATTTCAAAACCTAGAGGGCTACCCTCCCTACCACTCCAGCATTCTACTCCCTTGAAACAGAGACACCAAAGGGTGCAGTGACTGACAATACATTGACTTCATCAGGTTTTAGCAGAAGACCCCAAGATGGGAGGGAAAAATCACTGAAATGGCAATCCTATTTTTGGATATCTCCTTGGGTTGAAAGAATATGTCCACAGAAAGGTGATCAGCATAGTTTCATAGTTCCATAGAAATGGACTATGGAGCCAGGGTCCCTGGATTCCAATTATGACTGTAGCATTTGCTAGTGCTTACATCTTGTGCAAGCTATGTAACCGCTTTGTGTTTTGGTCTCCTCATTTTAGAAATGGGGCTATTAATATATACCTCTTAGGATTGTTATGATAATAAAAATACATTAATGCTCATAAAGCTTTTAGAAGAGCACTAGCTGCATAATAAGCACTACATAAATGTTTATTAAATAAAGAAAAAAACCCCAGAACATCTATTTTCTGTATTTTAACTTTTGAATTGGTTCCTCTAGGTCAGGATTTGGTGCAGTTTTCGTTTGGGCTGGATTAAATCTTTTGTGTGTGGGGGGGCTGTCCTGCTTAGTAGCATCCCTGGCCTCAACTCAACTCCCTAGATGTCTTTAGCACATCCCCCCCACCTTTGTGATGTAATTTTCTCCAGACATTGACATATTTCCCAATGGAGGCAAGGGGAACAAAAATTGTCCTCTTAGAGAATCATTGCTCTTGATGTAAGAATTAATAGTCTGTAGATCTTGAATTTATGTTTAATTTCGTAGTAGTTACAAAGTTATAAAGTGGAGCCCATTGCTAATGTCACTACTACTACAGATGTTTCAAAGGAAAAATTCTTGAAGGAAAAAGATGTTATCACCAGCTTGCTACATAGTCTAATCAGTTTCATGGTTTTTTTCTCTAAATATTATTTCTCTATTCAGTATACTCTGGTATTCCATTTCTGTGTGTATTTCCCTCCGTGCCCTTCTCTGTGTAGCAACTCTGCATGTCTACCAGCAGGTGGTATCCATGAATAATGTGATCTACATCTTTTCCTTTGCTGGCTTGATCAGATTACCTCTTCCCACACTGCTGTGCCAGAGGCTTAATAGCATGAGCTCTGTAGGGATATTCTTTATTTCCCCTAACTTGGGGGGTGGGATGATGTTTTCAGAAAGACTTTCAGGGGGACTGCTTGCTACACTTTATGTAACAGCAGATATTATACATAACTCTACTATTTGAGTTGGATGGCATTACTTGTTAGCAGAATAATAGGAGCATTTGCTTTGCTGGATAGTCAGAATTCTGCTACTTTGAATACCCAGATTAAGTTATTTCACCCTTCTTAACTGACCACCAATTACTGCATTCCACAATTACATGTGGCAATATGGGGATTGGCTTAAGAAGATAATAAAGGAAGCCTGAATAATAATATCTTTATCTTCTGCATTTTAAATGTCCATAAAAGACCATCTGCTCCTCTTAGTATATTACAGTCATAGTGTTGATGCATTTCAATTCTAGTAATGAATCATAATCATATGGAAATAAACATTTTCATATGTTATGAGGTATTTAAAGGTACATGTTCATCATAAAAGTTTTTGGATTTCGAGAAGATATATACGATAATAATATTATGGTTTATGTTATAAAATTACAGTATATTACAATCTTGTCCCTTTGCATGCAACTATATGAGTCTACCAAATTTTCCTTCTCTGGATTTTACGTTCTGGTTCTTAATTCAGCATAAGGGAACCTACATCACCATCTGAATGGACTGGACTTGCCCTTTGGGAAATAGGTATACAGGCAACCTTCAGAAATAATGTCATTTTTGAACCCCAAAAGATGGAATTAAAAACAAAACTTTTTCCTAGAAGTGAAGCAGAGGATTAAAAAAAAAAGTTCAAGAGTAGGAATCTAAATTAATTTAATTCATCTGACACTTTGGAAGGATTTTGCAATTTCCCTTTCCTTGGGTCTTTTTGTACTAGCTATGGAATCAAATTGAGCCAATCATTTCCTCCAGCTTCACAATCCATATCTGGCCTTGTATTCCAATCAATATTGTAGTGATTGATATTGATCTTGAAGAGTTGAAATGACTGGCTCAACTATGTCTTGGTTTGATCAGTTAAGTATAGACCTAGTATTAAGAGTTTTGTTCCTCATGAAATTATGATCAAACAAATGACCCCTAATAGAACTTCAACAACTTAGTAATAATAGATTATCCTCAATTATTAAAATAAAGTGAAAATAAAGTGAGGTTTTATCAACTAATATGTGCCAGGTAATTTAAAAAATATTTCCATTTTAAAAATTATTAGAAGTTGGAAAATACATTTTCATAATATTGCAGGATTTTATATGTTATGAAAAATTTGAGCCATTTGTCTTCATCATCATTTATCCTTCATTTAGGTTTGTGTCATATCTATTAAAATATGTATATATATATACATATTTTAAAGAAACTGTTGCTGGAAATCCCTATGTATAACATCTTGATGTTGTTCCTGTTTATCCTTCTCCAATCATTCTCTAGAATTTAGTGTTTATCTTCTCATATAAGGTTTTACTACATTTGTGGTTATTCTGCCTATTTTATAATAAATGGTCTCATAGTATTTCCTCTGACAGCTTGTTTTTTAATTCAAATTAAATTTTCTGAGATTCATCTATATTGATGCAACTCTTACATAGATGAGTAGTGTGCAATTTATTTATCCAACCTTCAGTTGAAGAACATTGAGATTGTTTATAGTTTTGTCTCTCTTACAAGTAGTAGTACTATGAGCATTTGTGTACATGTCTCCTGTGTACATGTGTGAGAGGGTCTGTAACAGAGAATTTCTAGATCATAGGAAATGCATCTTCAGATTTGTCAGATATTCCTAAATTGTTCTTAAACTTATACTTTCTCTAGCCATGTATAAAAGTGTTCTTCTTATTCTATAATCTCATCAACTATTTGGTATTATTAGACTTTATTTAATTTTTGCCAGTCTGGATGTATGAAATTGTATCTTACTATGGTTTTATTTTGCATTTATGCGATCACCACCATGTTGCCCTATGTTTACTTGCTATTAGTTTTTGTTTTTCTGAAAAATTTTTTGTTCATATCCTTTGCTATTTTTTACCTTTATTTGACTTCATGCTTATTGATTTACAGAATATCTGTCACCAATCTTAAACCCCTCAACTTCCAATCTTATTTTGTTATTTGTAGTATCACATAGTTTTGTAGGTTATTTTTAATTTTTTAATTTTTTAAATTAATTAATTTATTTTTGTAGGTTAGTTTTTAAACAATTATATATAAATTTTATTTTCCTCATGCTAAAAACAGTTACATTTTCTTTTGTATTAAATAAATAATACATCTTTACATTAATGTATTCAAACAATACACACAAATATAAGAAAGTTAAGATCTCCTGAAATCTCACTATCCCTAATAATTACTGGTAATATTTTAGTTAATCTTCTAATACATCTTTTGTGCATTCACCCTCACTCCCAGACACATACTTTTACATGTAATCACATCATATAATTGTTCTTTTTTGTCCTCCTGTCTTATTCTCCCTCATTTTCATATTCTACTACTTTTTCCCCATTTCCATATTCTGTCACTCAAGATAAGGCATGTTAATAACCTTGATTTCCAAGCCAGCAATGACATATCAAATCCTTCTAATGCTTTGACAATCTGCATGTCTCTTCTGTGACCAGTTGAAAAAAAGCTCTCTACTTTTAATGGCTCATATGGTTTGGCCAGATTTACCTGGATAATCTTCCTACATTAAGGTCATCTCTGCTATAATGTAATCCCTGGAGTAAAATTTGTCATATTCAAGGTCCCAAGTATAATGCAGGGCAAATATACCAGAGAGGTAGAAATTCTTTTTTTTTTAAAGGTTTTATTTATTTGACAGAAACACAGCCAGAGGGGGACCACAAGCAGAGGGAGTGAGAGAGGGAGAAGCGGGCTTCCTGCTGAGCAGAGAGCCCGATGTGGGACTCGATCCCGGGTCTCCGGATCATGACCTGAGCCGAAGGCAGTCGCTTAACCAAGGCGTCCTGAGAGGTAGAAATTCTTGAGGGGTTTCCTAGCATGTGCTTACCACAGTCTGCCATCTGGCCCCCAAAGATTCAAGCCCTTGCCAAATGCACAACACAGTCATTGCCTCCTGAAGATTTCAAGAGTCTTACCCCAGTACAGCATTGGCTCATGTCCAGAATCTCCTCTAAATCTCATTAGCTTCAAAGGCTAAACTCTCATTCAAGTCATCTAAATCATATGCAGTTGAGGCTCTTGGGTATAATCCATTAAATATAACTCCTGGGGCATAATTAATCTTTATCTATAGTGGACCTATAAAACTAAAGTGAAAACCAATATGACCCCAACACTCCCTACATACAACTGTAGGATGAGTTCACAGTTATAGGCATTAGGATTCAAAAAGGGCAAAATGGAAGATAAAAAGGAATCATTGGTCCAATGCAGTTCTGAAATTTGGCCAGGACAAGTTTTTAGCCTGAGTTCCTTGATTAGGTTTCAAGACGTGGAGACAATCCTTCACAGCTTTCTTTTCTGCCCCCTGAGTTTGTGACTAGAGGATGTTGGTTGTGCTCTATCCATTCTTGGTTTCACCCTCTTTTTTTTTTTTTTTTTTTTTTTAGATTTTATTTATTTGACAGAGAGAAACACAGCCAGAGAGGGGACACAAGCAGGGGGCGTGAGAGAGGGAGAAGCAGGCCTCCCGCCGAGCAGGGAGCCTGATGTGGGGCTCGATCCCGGATCTCAGGTATCATGACCTGAGCCAAAGGCAGTCACCTAACCAACTGAGCCACTCAGGCACCCCTTGGTTTCACCCTCTTAGTCATACTCCCTTTTATGTGAAAGGTAACATGTGTATATGTCTGAGTAATTGTACCAGCCTGCTTCCTTCCAGTAGAAATTGGGCATCCAGCAGCTTCCTTTTATTTGTGTTCTTTCTGTTCCTTTATAATTTTCTTAAAAACTTTTATATTTTATATTTATTTTTTGCATTTATATTTTTGAGGGATATTGTTTTATAGTTCTTTTCTCTTATAATGTCTTTGTCTGATTTTTGATATCACAATGAACTCTCACATCATAAAATAAATTGGGATATATTTCTTTCTCTTCAATTTTCTGATAGATAAAGATAGTGTGTCAAGTTGGTATTTATTCCTTAAGTACTTTGTAGAATTCACCAGTGAAACTATTTGGGCCTAAAATTTTCTTTGTGAGGTTTTCAAGTATGGATTCCATTCTTTAATGTGTATAGACTTATTCAGATTATAAGGTTATGCATTTTTTTTTGATTGAGCTCTCATAATTTGTGGCTTTCAAGGGATTTGTTCATTTAATCTAAATTCTCTATTGGTGTAAAATTGTTCACAGTATCTCAAGATCTATAGTGATTTCCTTTATTTTATGCCTGGTATGGATAATTTGTTTTCTTTTTTTGCTGATGAACTTTAATAGAGGTCTTCAGTCTTATTGAACTTTTTATCTTTTATTTTTTTTTTTCTAGAGGGGGGAAGAGCAGAGGTACCCCTCTTATTATCTTTTTAAAGAACCAACTTTGGGGTGCCTGGGTGGCTCAGTTGGTTAAGCCACTGCCTTCAGCTCAGGTCATGATATCCTGGAGTCTGGGATCGAGTCCCACATCAGGCTCCCAGCTTCATGGGATTCTGCTTCTCCTTCTGACCTTCTCCCCTCTCATGCACTCTCTCACTCACTCCTACACTCTCAAATAAATAAATAAAATCTTTAAAAAAAAACAAAACAAGAACCAACTTTGGTTTACTCATTCTATGGATTGGTTTTCTGTTTTCAATTTCCTTGGTTTCTACATTTATATTTATTATTTTCTTCCTCTGCTTGCTTTGTGTATAAGTGGATATTCTTTTCCTAGTTTCTAGTGGAAAATATTTGATCCTTGATTTGAGACTTTCTTTTCTTATATAAGCATTTAATGACTAAAATTTTCTCTAAGTACTGCTTTAGCTACGTCCTGAAGACATTGATGTGTGTACTTTTATCGGTCGTTTAAATATTTTCTAGTTTTCTTTGTGACTTCTTGACCCCTGAGTTCTTTAAATGTAATTTGTTAATTTCCACGTATTTGGGTCTTTTCTAGATGTATTATTTTTCTGATTTGTAATTTAATTCCATTTTAATCAGGGAATACATTGTATAAACTTTTAATCTTTTAAAATATTTTAAAGATTCATTTTATGGTCCCTATCATCTATCTTCATGTGTACTTTATGAGCACTTGAAAAGAATATGTATTTTCAGTTGTTGAGTATAATGTTATGTAATTGACAATTAGGTTAATGTGGTTATTTTTTCCCCAGCTTTATTGAAATACAATTGACAAATAACATTGTGTAAGTTTAAGGTATACAACCTGATAATCTGATACATATACATTACATAATGATTACCTCAATAAGGTTAGTCAGCTGGCATATCCATTACCTCCCATAGCTACTATTTAGGTAAATGTGATTATTAGTGCCATTTGATTTTCTGTGTCTTTATTGATATATATTCATACCTTCACCATTTTGGGTTAATTTTTTTTTTTTTTTGTAGACTCTAGTTGCTTTCTAGACTACTTTCCTTTAGTACATCTTATAGTACAGATCTGTATTTTTTCTATTATGTTTCAAATTGTTATGTCTTTAGTTTATTTTAACTATTTATTTTGTAGTCTTGATTCAATAGTTACAATGTCTGATGATTTTGGAAGGGAGAATTTCATCCCAGTATTGTAACTGGTTACACATCTTTATACAGGGCCCTCAGCCCCAACTATTTTTTTTGCTTGATGTAAAAGCCTTTTCACTCCTGAGCTACTAGCCCCTTGGTGACAAAACCCAGCATTGAGTTCTGTAAAAAGTAATTCTGTAAAAGAATTCTGTAAAAGAATATGAGTGCTCTTTAAGACAAGCAATGTAGAATTTTGTGTTTTTTTGTTTGAAACACAACATAGAATCCTGGATAAATATATCATATAATACATATTTTGAATTCTATTACTGTAAGTGACAGATGATTTTGATCAAAATTTGATTAAATAGTCAAAGTTGAGTGGATATTACTTTTAATCAGAGTTAAACCGAAGCAAATGGCAATCTCATTTATAGTCAGAACAACAGAAAGGAAATTAGCTCCTCATTGTAGACTTTAGGAAATGAAGCCAAGTAATTACTGTAGAAATAGGATGACGTGTCAGTCCCTGTATTGTCCAATATTCCTTCTCCTAAATAATTATTCTGAGTTAAAATGCTTAGTGAACTCTCAAATCCTTCAGACACAAATATTTCTTGGAGGAAACAAGCTTTAATTTGTTTGTGGTTTATTTGGGGTTCACATTCTTGGAAAGGATAACCTATCAATTTGTATTTTCAAGTTTCCAGACAAACCTACATGTACACAAATTGCTGTCAATATAGATTTTATATTCTTTATAACTTGTCTTTTTTTCTGAACAAATAACATTAAAATTTACCTTTAGTTGGTTAATAAATCACAAATTGAATTTTATATGTATTACTGGAGAAAATGCAGTCCAACCAATCTTTTTTTTTAAAAATATTTTATTTATTTATTTGTCAGAGAAATAGAGAGCACATGCACATTTGCAAGGGCAGAAGCGGACTTCCTGCTGAGCAAGGAGCCTGATGTGGGGCTCTTTCCCAAGACCCTGAGATCATGAGCTGAGCTGAAGGCAGATGCTTAATTGACTGAGCCATCCAGGCATCCCACAACCAATCTTTTAAAAATCATTACAGTATTTTCCTTTAATTTAATCAACTGGATAAAACAACATATTTAGATTTTAAAAAAAATCTAGGTCATATTTTTGGCTATATTGCTAGTAACTCTTAGCAGTATTTTAACTTCTTTGAGTTTCCTTATTGTAAAATAAGAAGAACCAAGAAAGAAAATCATTAGTGTCCCCACTAATTTTAACATTTTATGTTAGAGACTTATTTACTTTAGATGAGGAAAAAACATCTCAGTAAGTCACCCAGACTTCCTGAGTGTATAGCACCTGTGATTATTCTTAATTCAATCCTAGCTTCCCACACACTTTCTAATTCTTTCTCAGTGCCCCAGTGATCCAAACAGTTCTGATTACTTTTCTGAACTATGGGCCACCTGGACCAGTGACTCTCCAATTATAGACCTCAAATTTTGGAAGCCTGTAAAATCATTGGAGTTATAAAGAAAATATAAATCTTTGAATGCATCAAATATTTTCTATATAGACTGGAGGTGGCTGATATACATGTGCTTCAATTTTTCAAATATAAGTACATGTTCCTGTGGTTACTGAAATTAAAATAATTAATTTCAAATGTCTGTTAATTTAAGGAAAATACCTTAATGATTAAAAAAGATTTTTACAGTGTTTTTCCTAATAGATACATGTAGAATTTAATTTGTAAATTATTGACCAAACTAAAGACAGTTTTTTTGGTCATTCTTAGTTTTCCAAACAATGTAAAATTAAATTAAAACTACTCTCATATAGAGATAATTGGAAATTTTGGTTTTTGATAATGTTAGGAATAACTGATCTTACATTGTTTCCTTCAGGTTATTTTATTTCAATATGAATTGCCTCTGAAATAAATTCAGTTGTCAGTTTCTGGTAAGGCTGTCTGGAAAATTACTACAGGAAAAAGAAGGGATAACAATTTGATATCTACTCTATACCCCATCACACTTTATTTATACTTTCTTTTTTTTTTTCTTCCCTGCTTTTGACACTACATTTAATTGATTCTATCTATATTCCTAACTGGGATTACTTGAGGATAGTAATAGTTGCTTACTTGCCAGTGGCTTCTCCCACTGTGTCTACTATGTCATGCTGCATAGATAGTAACACTTAATAAAAATTTTTGGAGTGAATCAAATGATTCTGTGATTCTTTCAGTAGATTGGGAAGCTGCCATAGATCAGAAAGAGTGAACAGTCTCCTGTAATTGAGAAAGTAGAAATGAGCAAAGGATAAGACTCCAGATTAGAGTATCTTTCAAAAAAGATCAATATTCTGGGCTACCTCAAGGATCATCCTGATACTCAGAGAAGTCAAAGGACAGTGGGTAGATTAATCTTATGCTCTGGGGTTTGCACGTTTAGGTGATCAGATGAGAGTGGGGTTGAGTCTGCCTAGGAAAGATAAGGCATCAAGAATTTGTTACATTTGTCTAATGATAGCTTTCAAAATGCTTTCACTAATTTAAATTTTGTTTAGGTGTTGATGTTGTATAAAACTTGGATTCTATGTATATACTTCATGGCTAGATTGATGTCTAAAGAATTAAGTGTGGAAAAGTTGCAGAAGATTCCTTGGGTCTTTAATGATATTAATGTCCTAGTAACAAGCTTAAATGTAGATCCAAGAAGAGTATATATGGAAATACTGATTGGATGATTGAGTAATATTTTAATGAAAATTAGGGTGACTGAGTTAAAATTTTGTCAGACATTCAGTATAGATCTCTAGAATCCATCCCCTTTTTCCAGAATATCTGCCTGCTTCATGGTCTGGCTTATTTTGTAGTGTCTCTACCTCTTATATATGTTCTCTTACCAAATTCATCTCTCATGTTGTTGCTAGTTATTCTTTTAAACACAGACTTAATCATGTCTGTCCCATATTTGGAAACTTCCAATAGGTCTTCCAACCTGGAGAATAAAGCAAACTTCTGTTAGCATGTTATGAGGAGATGTAGTCAGAATTTCTCTGATAACATCTTAGATAGTTTTTGTGGGTTGCCCAACTAAGGGATTAAGATCTATTCCCAGTGGGAGAAAGTGCCAGTTATCTCCAGGTAGTAGGAGTAGTAGGAGTAGTACTTGGCTTTTTTACTACTCTTCTGAGCAGCCAGCAATTTAAGCTCAGACTTTTTTGATGCCAAAACAGTTCATTTTTGACCCAAATTCTAAAAACTAGCTCAGCTTGCCCCCATAAAAAAAAGAAAAGCAATGTGGGAATGGGGCAGAGAAGGAATGGTGTGGTTTTTCTGCTAAAGCATAGCCACATGGTGTATCCTTCTGCACCCAGGGAGCTCTGCAAACGATGCCATAGCATGCTGAGAGATGGAGAATGTTTGAAATCATTGCACTTCTGCCCAAATTTCAGTCTTTGAAGTACTCTAGGAAAATGATATTCTTCACCATATACTTTATATATATCTTTGTAGCCTCCCGAGTTTCATGTTGTTTTTCTCTTTTATCCCAAGCTGTCTGCTGCTGCTCCCATGTTCTGCCTATCCACACTTCATTACTTCAGTTGACAGTAACTTTTCTAGCTCATTTGCCAGGCAGCGCTACTATCCTTGGTCACCATAACAATTAAACAGAACTGTTCCATATAGCTACTGGCTGACTACAACACAAAAATCCTATTTCAATTAATTGTCCTTTCAAGGAAGCAAACCCCTTTCTCTATCATCTAAAAAATTGTCTTTGTAAGTATACCAATTGGTTGATGGTTTAGCTAATGAAAATATGATTTATTCATATTGACATAAGGAATTGTGTTGGTGGGATAAGTCTGTGATATCACAGAGTTCTAAATACCTATGTTTGAATGTTTATATTTTTGCAATACTCCAACCCTCTTTCCATTCAATATATATTTTTTATTCTACCATGTTTCCACTCAGCTTTCACTGAGTTGTCTATACAAACTGTTCCCTATGTTGGTTCCCGAAATTAGATTTATAATTTGGATCATTGAACTATCATGTCATTCTAAAATGAATGGTCTAATATATGAGGCTATTGTGTTGGGCCTGATGCAGTTCTTCCTTGCTGATGACCCTTAGGCTAGATGATTATTCACCATATGTATGCAAATTATACTTTTTGGGTCAAAATTATACAAAGAAATATTTACTTTCCACTTTCCCTTATGTACATGATCTCACCAAAAAACAAACAAGCAAACAAAATCCCATGGAATGTATTCAGTGTCAAGGATGGGAGGTAGAATGATTACTTTGACTGAAGCATGAATGAACTGTAAGAGGGGATAAGAATAAGTGTAGAGACTGTAGTAGACAGAATTTTTAGGTGGCCTTCAAAGTTCTTGTTCTCTGGTGTACATATATCTTCTCCTAGTTGTTTAGTCAAATACTAATCTTGATATCCTGTGAAGGTATTTTACAGATGAATTAAGTTCTCATATCTGTTAACCTTAAAATAGGTAGATTATCTGTCTGGATCCGATCTGAACCTAAAGTCACCTTAAAAGTAAGGAATTTTCTTAGCAGGTTGCAGAAAAGGAGGTCAGAGATTCAGAGCACAAGAAGGATTTTATGTGTCATTGATGGTGTAAAGATGGAAAGAAAGGAATGAAGTAAGTCTCTCGGAGCAGAGAGCAGTCCCTGACCAAAAGGCAGCAGGGAAATAGGAACCTCAGTCCTCCAACCGCAAGGAACTTAATTCTGCCAATAACAAGAATGAGTTTCAAAGTAGGTTTTCCCTCAGAACCCACAGATAAGAACTCAGCCTACCTGACACCTTGATTTCAGTTTTTTGATGCCATGGCCAGAAAACTTACTTGCTTACCCTATGCTGGACTTTTGACCTACACAATTATGAACTACTAGATTGATTTGTTATAGGACACTAAGTTTGTGATAACTTGTTACCTGATAATATAAAATGACTATAGAAGATACTATAGTTATCAGAGTGAGAAATAAGGGCAGCTTGGACTATGGGGGTGGCAGTGGAAATAAAAGCAGAAGAGATATTCAGGAGCTAAAATTGATATGATTTTGTAACAGATCAGGGGAAAGGGGGATGGATTAGTTAAAGCAGATGTTTGGTTTATCTCTATTCATCCTTTGTCATGCATTAGAACACCACTATGCTAAATTATAAAGTGGTTGTGGGAGGTGAAGAACATGAATTGGGTTTTAGAAGTGTAGAATTTGATGTCTTTGAGACAATTAGTAGGAGATGCCAAGTGTGCAGTTGGTATGAGTCATTTTTATATTGGTGATAATTAAAGTCATAGACATGGGTGATATCACTTATTTAGACTGTGACATGAGAAGAGGATGGAACTTCAAGAATCTTAATAATTTAATGGCCAAATGTGGGTCAGTAAGCCCACACAGGAGACAGAGAGGTAATCAGTTGTAAAAACAAAAGCAATATTGTATCCTGAAACAAATAAAACAAATGTTTCAAGGGAAAGAGCATTGTCCATGTCAAGGAAAAAATATTTCTCTTGGGTTTAGTCAGGTAAAGGTTATTGGTTGCCTTTAACAGAGCTACTTTCATGTACTGATGGGGACATAAACCAGACTAGAATAAGATAAGTGAGAGTGAGGAAAAAAAAAAATCACTAAGCATAGAAGACTCTAGAGAGGTTTGCTTGTGGAGGGAAGAAAGTCAGAAAGTGTTTGGAGATGTTGGTTTATTTTTTTCTATGGGAGACACTTAACATTTAAAAACCAACTAGAAGGATCCAGTTGAGCAGACCTGTTGAGAGAAGGAGAAATAGACCCTGGTTTCCTGAAAGGTTTGGGGTGATGAGATCCAGAGTACACATGGAGCTTAAGTTCTTTCAATGTGACAGGAATGAAAGGATATTGATAGGTTCTAGTGTATACAGATTTACATATTAGGAAAAATGAAATTAATTGGTTCTTCCCTGATGGCTTCTCTTTCCTCCAAAACCATGAAGCACTGTTGTTTGTTGAGAATGTGGGGTGGAGAGGAGGCACTATAAATGTGAAGAAGGATGGATAAAGTTTAAAGTAGTGATTGTGGGAAATGGGGGACTCAAGTGAATAGACCCATAGAGGTAGTTTACAAGTAAACTTGAATATCCTAACAGAATTGAGGATCTATCTATCATTTTTGCAATCCTTTATCTTCCCTCACTCTGAAATGGAACTTACCTATAATATCCTTTTCCCTTGAAATAACACGGCACATTTTTCATACTGTGGTAGAGATAATCTCACTGTATTTACCCACCCATTAACATGTCTTGTTCCTGCAACAGACTGTGATCCACATAAGACCATTCCTGTTGCCTCATCTTTGAACTTCAATAGTTCAGCAAGTAATGAAAATAAAATAGTATTAATAGGGTCTAGAAAAAAATATAAGTAATAACAGTAATTTTTTTTTAAAGATTTTTTTTAAAGATTTTATTTATTTGACAGAGAGAAACACAGCGAGAGAAGGAACACAAGCAGGGGGACTGAGAGAAGGAGAAGCAGGCTTCCCGCCGAGCAGGTAGCCCGATGTAGGACTCGATCCCGGGTCTCCAGGATCATGACCTGAGCCGAAGGGAGTCGCTTAACCAACTGAGCCACCCAGGCGCCCAACAGTAATTTTTAATAATAGAAGTTATCCTTTGAAGTAACTAACGTGTTATTTCATTCAGTTTGCTTAAGTAGATTTTCATTTTTTTATTTGTAATTTAATTTTGAGTTTCTCTCATTTGTCTATTTAATAGATTAGGAAGATAAAGCTTAGAGAGGTTAAGTATCTCAATGGTATTATTGCTACTAAGTGGAATACCCTTTTGAGTTCAGATCTGCCTGATTCAGAATCCTACACTTTGACCACTATTTTCTCTTATTTTTCTGTAGTACTTATTGGATATTTATTTAATAAGTTTCTTATATTTCAGGACTTGTTTTTACTGAATATTTAGAACATTTTTTTCCTTAACCTGTTGAAGGGAAAAAAGACATTACAGGGCAAAACCAAATTCTTTTATTTAGTTTTTATGGTTGGACTTTATAGAGAGAGCTCTATTGCAAATATACTGCCAGAAGAGAATTGATGTAGGAATATGCCAACTGTCTTAGTTTGGTAGCAAAATACCCCAGGCTTATAAACAACAGAAATTTATTTCTCACCATTCTGAAGGCTGGTAATTTTGAGATCAGAGTGCTGGCATGGTCAGCTTCTGGTGAAAGCCCTCTTCTGGATTGCATACTGCTGACTTCTGGCTGCATCCTCACCTGCTGGAAGGATTAGGGAGCTCTGTCAGGCCTCTGTTATTACATTCTTAGAGGACTTAGTCTCCTCCCAAAGTCCCCACTTCCTAATACTGTCATCTTGAGTATTATGTTTTCAACACATGGATTTGGGGAAGGCACAAACAATTCAGTGCATAGCACTAGTCAAATGAATTAGAACTCAGTATCATCATTACTACATCACACAAGAAAAATATAAAGCAACTTACAATGGCCAGGCATGACTATCTGCTTAATTAATTAAAGAAAAAGGAAAAAGAAACCAACTTATTCTAGGGCATAACATGATCCCATGGTTATTCAGATAAAAATTGGATTACACTTTAGAAGCAGTTTCTAAGATTTATTTGGAAAATGGTTTAACACATTGTTGAAATGTAAGTAGGTACCCAATCCAAATGAAGTGACAAAATGGCAGCCTTACTGCTATTCTCCAGTGTACTGTTGTTAGGGGGAAAATATAGAGGAAAAAGGACTGAAAGATAACAAAATTTAGGAATAAATGGAAACTCCTTATAGGTGAATCATTTCTGGGATGATTGTGCAATCCATATTTTATATGTAATTTTACTTATTAAACAATTCATTGATAGCAAAGAGCACTGGATGAAAGAGTGAAGAGAGAAAGAGTCCCAGTCATTTCATTTTTTCACTTACTAGCAATCAAGGAAGAAAAAAACCCCATAAAGCTACTAACCTGTGATGTTTATAACCTGGTAGTATAATTTTTCCATAATACTTACATTCTTTAGTACCACAAATCAACATTCTTCAAATTTAGAAAAATGTTTACCACAAATTCTATTTATCCATCTATCCACCATTATCTATGTAAAATCTTTTTTTACATATTAGAAATTTTTAAAAATTAGTATTTTTGGTTATTTATGTTTTAGTCAAAATATGTTATAGAATTTCAGACCAGAGTGTCATGAAATTCTTTATATGTATCTTCCTAATATGTATGTGTGTTTGTGTATATATATATATATTTAGTTAAGTATCTAATATATACTTAAAGGACAATTTCATGTATATACCATTTAACAATTAAAGATTTTAATTTAGTTTAAATTCCATTTTTTAGAGAAAAATGCATAATTTGGCAATGAATACATTTTAAAAGAAGGTACATTTTTGGTTAGGAACTGAATATGTAGATTAAAGTGTAATTGTGGTTGAAACTGTGAATAAAAATATATGAAAACTATTTTAAAACCTAATTGATATATATGAGCTTTGTATATAAAATAATCAACTGGATTATATACATATGTTTATATGTTTTTGATGATTCATGAGATGTATCAGTAAGGATGCTATCAGAAACAAGTAACAGAAAAACAACTCTAATTGGTTTAAAAGAAAGAAGATTTATTTACGCATATAATTGGAAGACAAGTGACAAAATGCAATTAAGCATTAATCTAGTGGTCAAGCTTCATTTTTTACAAAACTGCTTTTGTGTGAGGTATTTGTATATGTATTTGCATACCATCAAATACAATCATTTTAAGGTTCCTTTTGATAAGTGTTGACAAGTATATACAACCACAACCCTGGTCAAAGTAGAACATTTTCTTTACTCCTCAAAATTCTTTTCTGGTATTGTCAATCTCTCTCTACCATTTCCAGCATTATAGGCTGCCACTGATCTTATCTCTGACATTACAGACGGCTTTGCCTGTTTTAGGATTTCATAAGCTGTAAGACATGGCTGGATTCTTTTGCTCAGCCTAATGTTTTTGATATTCATTTGTGATGTTGTATGTATTAGTTTTGTATAAAAGTAAAGCTTTTTAATTTTTGAGTAAGATTACATTGTGAGACTATACCACAATTTGTAAACCCGTTCACCTGTTGATGGACATTTGGATTGCTGACAGTTTGGGGCTTTTATACAACTGTTATGAACAATTGAGTCTTTGCGTTGGCATATATTTTCAGTTTTCTTAGGTAAATAGTAGAAGAGGAATTGCTGAATTTTATGTTGATTGTATGTTGACTGAATTTTATGTTAAGTGTATGTTAACTATTTTCCAAAGTGCCTGCACCATTTTACAATCCCACCAACAATATATGAAACTTCAAGTGTTCTTACTTAAAGCTGGTACTTGGTATTGCCAGTCTTTTCATTTGTCTTTTATTTTCTTTGTCTAGTAGTATCTCATTGTGGTTTAATTTGCATTCTATGATGAGTAAAGATACTGAGAATCTCTCCAGTGCTTGTCCATTTATATATCTTCTTTACTGAATGCTTGTTTCGTGCTTTTTACCCTTTCCATTAGTTTGTTTGCCTGATCATTGAGTTCTAAGAGTCATTTATATTTTGGATATAAGTTGTGTGAGAAAGTATTAATCCAGCAGGGCTGAGTTTTTCAAATCTTACATGTTCCCATGAAGAGCCTATTTTCATTCCTGGCCTTTGGCCAGCTCTCAAGTGAGTTCATGAAATGCTCTGACTGGTAAGGATATTTTGCACACTTAGGGTCTTGAGCCATACTATACCAGTTTGTTTATATAATTTATACAAATAATATGATTTATGTTGCACACTTGCTTTTTGAGGGGGAATTAGAAACAATTCTTGTACTACATTATGAATATACTAAATGCCACTGAACTATACACTTTAATATGGTTAATTTTACCTTGTGTGAGTTTTATGTCAATACAAAAATAGCAATTGTTAAAATAGGCAAAATATTTAAATAGACATTTCTCCAAAGAAGACATATAAATGACTATTAAGCTTATGAAAAAATTCTCAGTAGCCACAAAAAAAAAATGACAGATAATGATAACTCTTGTCAAGGGTATAAAGAACTTGAAATTCTCCTACATTGTTGGTGGGAATGTAAAATGGTACAATTGCTGTGGAACTCAGTTTGGCAGGTCCTCAAAAAGTTAAAAATAGAGTTACCATATAGCACATCAAATCTTCTCCTGGATATATACCCAAGAGAAATGAAAACCCTTGTCACTTTGTATACAGTGTTTATAATAGCATAATTCATAATAGCCAAAATGGGAACAACTGAAATATCCATTAATTGATGAATGAGTAAATATAATGTATATTCAATGGAATATTATTTTGTAATAAAAAGAAATGGTATTGATACATGTTACAACAGATGGGTATTGTTTATTATTTTAAAAACTTCAGTATAATTAACAGTATTCTATTAGTTTCATGTATACAATATAGTGATTCAACAATTCGGTATAGATGAATCTTTGTTTAGAACAATATTCTTAGTAGACAGTGGCAATCACAGTAGAAGACAGTTTATCTATTTACATTTGTATGAAATGTACGGGATAGGAAAATTTATAGAGACAAAATAAAACAGTGGTTGCTCCGGGTCACTGGAGGTTGGGGAGGAGGTTGGAGAGGAATGGGTATTTACTGTTAATGGACATGGGATTCCTTTTAGGGAAGACAAAATATTTTAAAGTAGATTGAGATGACCATTGCATAACCCTGTGAATTTATTAAAAGTGTTGGATTGTACATTCTAAATAGGTGAATTGTATGGTATATGAGTTGCATCTCAAAGCTGTTTAAAAATCAGTCACTATGATGGCTGGTATCGTTCAGTTGAGTTATAAACGGAGTGACTAAGCCATGAATATATTCAGCTTATCTCTATCATAGCTCACAAACTCTTTTCAAACAAAATCTAAATTATCTTATTATGTATACTGAAAAAATAGAAATGGAAATACTGCATTATTTGAATACTATAAATACCTCTAGAAATTTTTTTGAACTATTCTGAAAATAGTGAATAATGAAATAATGAAATAATGAAAATCTGATTCCACTGTCTTAGAAACTTTTCTTCTGAAAGACATTAAACAACTGAATTAATTTGCAGTATAATTGATAAAATATTTAGCGGGTGAGACCTGAAAAAAGTAAACCATATTTGTAGCTGTTATTTTTTTCTCCAGATCTTGCCTTCCTCATTTAAAAAATGTATATCATAATAATACCTATTTCAAAAAATTGTGAAAATTGAATCAGGTAATGCATGTAAGTCCTCAAATATATATTTTGTGACAGTTTTAAGTATTATATTTTTATGTTTTTTTGTTATTTTATATTTTATGTATTTAATATATAAATATTTAGTTGTTCTTTTGATGATCATTTCTTCATTGACAGTCCCTGATCCTGCAGGACTAGTTGCTAGTCTATACTTCCTGGGACAGATTCTAAACCATCAGATACTTTCTCTTCTACATTCAGGGTGGTAGATTGGTCAAGAGATGGGGGAGATTTGGAAAGAAATAACAGATTATTCTTTATAATGTTCCTATGGTCATTGTGGTCAGATGCTGTGAGAGTCAGATTTTACCACTGGAATTTTGGGACTCCCTTATTTTCAATGCCTTGAGTCCTCCATTTATGTACTAAGTAACTGGGTATCCTGCCCCATCCTATGATGAGAAGATAAAACCTTCAAAGTTCTGAGGTTACATAGAAGACTTTACAGATTAAACAGTGAGCTGGTACTGGAAAATTGGAAGCTTTTTTTTTTTTCTGTAACACTTTTTATAATTGTATGCATTGGCCAGAATCTGAACAACTTAATTTTCCCTTACTACTGCAAAGTAAATTTCTCTCCAGATAGAGATTTCCTTATTGTATGCCATTCTTTCCTGCAAGTTACTTCTCAGTTACTCTTCAGGAGTAAATTGTTTGTAGAATAAAAATGTATAAAGGAACCTACTCAACTTGGTAAACTGTTTTCTGTTTTCAAATGAAACTACATAAGAGATAGGATTTTCCCCCTGGTTAATTTCCAGTTACCCGGGAATGAGATAAAATGAAAAATGGAGGAAAACGAGGCTGGAAATATTTTAAAGAGTGACTGTGAGATGCTCAAGCAATTCCTTTCTACTAGATGGGAAAGAAAAGAATATCCCTGGATGAGAGTGTATGCTTATTAAATAGGAAATGGAGCTATTCCACATTTGTGCCACTGTTGGTTCTGGTTTAAAAGATTGTCTTTTTAAAGAAATTTTTTTAAGTTTCTATTTAAATTCCAGTTAATATAATAAGTAGGTGATAGAGATTAAGGCATGCACTTGTGATGAGCATTGGGTATTGTGTGGAAATGTTGAATCACTCTATTATATACATGAAAATAATATTGTATATTAACTGGAATTTAAATCAAAACTTAAAACATATAAGGAGATATAAAAGAAACAAAAAGGTCATTGCCTTCTGTGCATTTACTTGTCATTATCTTGGAAAACTGAATATGAAGTGGGTGGCTTTACTGACCCTTATTCTTAAGGAAGAACATAAGAAAATTATTATCTTCTTTTTGCTTGGTTATTCTCTTTGGTGCTTTTCTTTTTGCTTGTGTCCTGAGTACCAACTTTGACTCTTGCCCCACTCAGCCTTACTTTCTGATAGTTTCCTTCCTTCTTTCCTTCCTTCCTTCCTTCCTTCCTTCCTTCCTTCCTTCCTTCCTTTTTGCATGGTGTAAAATTTTTTTCTCTTTAGGATTCCCACAAATATTAGTTCTGGCTCCTTGAAATACCCACAATTTTATTTTTTCCGTATCACAAGTCCTTGAGAGTCTGTTCTTATTTTCCTTTGTACATGTCTAGCCAGGAAATAAGGAGAAAATATTTTCAAACAAAGCGAGATGGAAGATTCTAGAACAAGGGATATTAGAGGTAATGGGGACTTGGAAATCAGCTGCTTTAGACTTTTTGCTTTATGGATGCATAAACTCAGGTCCAAAGGATGAAGTATGTTTTCCAAATTTACACATTACCTAAGTGACATTAAATCTATTTGCCAAGTCATCACTTATGTCCATAGTAGGCTATCTTTCCTTTTTTTGATTGTCGATAGAGGACATTGATGGAGTTGTTGAAGTAAAACAGAGCAGCAGTGGGTTCAGAGTAGAAACAAAGAACAGTTTTAAGTTTGCTATTGCTGATAATAGGATGCTTCAGTTTTGGCTTTACTGGAATTGCCACCCATCTCTGACACAGTGACATCACTCAGTATGGTCCAGATATCTGTGTCAGGGGCTCCTCTTGGTATAGCTCTTCAGTAGACCTACTGAGTCCTGAATTTAAGTTAGTTTAACAAAATATATTCTGACTTATCTCAAGCCAGAACAATGAGACATTATTTTAGAAAAGCACACATTTTTAATAATATAGATTCATGCTTTACTAGATTAGATAAATTAACAGTTTGCTAATTTATTAATAAATCCTGGGTGGCTCAGTTGGTTAAGTGACTGCCTTCGGCTCAGGTTATGATACTGGAGAACCAGGATCAAGCCCCACATCGGGCTTCCTGCTCGGCGGGAAGCCTGCTTCTTCCTCTCTCATTTCCTCTGCTTGTGTTCCCTCTCTCGCTGTGTTTCTCTCTGTCAAATAAATAAATAAAACCTTATAAATAAATAAATAAATAAATAAATAAATAAATAAATCCATAGGGAAAAAAAGATGCTATTTTAGGCTGATTCATCTTTCAAAAGTATAGCTACTTCTCTATTGAAGCACTGTTTTGATTGCCATCTTTAGTTATATACCAATTTCATTTTATTTAAGGAAAGACTTCTACTGGCTACTAATTAGTTAATCATTTATTATGTTGAACATATCAATTAAGTTCCTGACAAATTCAATCAGAATATTGAAGTGTAATAGACCAATGGAAAAGAGTAGAGAGTCCAGATATGGACCCACAACTCTATGGTCAAATAATCTTCAACAAAGCAGGAAAAAATATCCAGTGGAAAAAATACAGTCTCTTCAATAAATGGTGCTGGGAAAATTGGACAGCTACATATAGAAGAATGAAATTAGACCATTCTCTTAGGCCACACACAAAGATAAACTTGAAATGGATAAAAGACCTCAATGTGAAATAGGAATCTATCAAAATCCTAGAGGAGAACATAGGTAGTAACCTCTGACATTGGGCACAGCAACTTCTTTCAAGACATGTCTCTAAAGGCAAAGGAAACAAAAGCAAAAATGAAGTTTTGGGACTTCATAAAATAAAAAGCTTCTACACAGCAGAGGAAACAGTCAAAGAAGCAAAGGCAACCCATGGAATGGGAGAGGATATTTGCAAATGACACTACAGACAAAGGGCTGATATTCAAGATCTATAGAGAACTCTTCAAACTCAGCATCTAAAAAGAAGATGATCACATCAAAAAATGGGCAGGAGACATTAAGAGACATTTCTCCATAGAAGACATACATATGGCTAATAGACACATGAAAAAATGTTTGTCATCACTAGCTATCAGGGAAATTCAAATCAAAACCACATTGAGATACCACCTTACACCAGTTAGAATGGCCAAAATTAACGGGACAGGAAACAACAAGTGTTGGAGAGGCTATGGAGAAAGGGGAACCCTCCCACACTGTTGGTGGGAATGCAAGTTGGTGCAGCCGCTTTGGAAAACAGTATGGAGATTTCTTAAAAAAAATTAAAAATAGAGCTACCCTATGACCCTGCAATTGGCACTACAGGGTATTTACCCCAAAGATACAGATGTAGTGAAAAGAAGGGCCATATGTTCCCCAATGTTCATAGCAGCAATGGCCACAATCGCCAAACTGTGGAAAGAGCTAAGGTGCCCTTCAGCAGATGAATGGATAAAGAAGATATGGCCCATATCTTCAATGAAATATTATGCCTCCATCAGAAAGGATGAATACCCAACTTTTGTAGCAACATGGGCTGGATTGGAAGAGATTATACTGAGTGAAATGAGCCAAGCAGAGAAAGTCAAATATCATATGGTTTCACTTACTTGTGGAGGATAAGGAGTAATATGGAGTACAGTAGGAGAAGGAAAGGAACTGGGAAGTGGGACAAATCAGGGAGGGAGATGAAACATGAGAGACTTTGGACTCAGAAACAAACTGAGGGTCTTGGAGGGGAGGGGGTAGGGGGTGGGTGAGCCTGATGGTGGGTTTTGAGGGCACTGATTGCATGGAACACTGGATGTGGGGCATAAACAATGAATCTTGGAACACTGAAAAAAATAAAATAAAATAAAATAAAATTTAAAAAAAGAAATTGAAGAGTAACAAATTCATATTAAGAAGAAGCACTAAAACAGAGAAATTAGTGTTATATTATGTTCATCACTATTACTTTTAGCTTTGCATTATCAACAAGAATAGGGACAGTAAGGCTTCCGTGTTATTATTAATGCTGTCATGATACCTGGAATGAGCAAGACAGGAAATCAAAGGACTTTCATAAATTGTTTAGTTTTTTTCTGAGAAGATTTTCCTATTGCATTTGAAGCTTTTGAAAATGTATTACCATAACATATGGGCACTGGGTAATACAAATTTTAAGGACATTGGTTAATGGGTGTATCAGTCAAGGTTCAAGTAAGAAAACAGACACGTCTCTAGGTCTTTCAAAAGGGGAGATTTCAAGCAAGGAACAATTAGTGGAACCCGGTTATCCACTATTTTAAATAGTGAGACACACTGAGACACCAAAAAGCATCAGGTGAAGCTATGTAGAGGTTAACAACAGCAGGATAGCACCACCATCCCAGAGCTGTAGACACAAGATGAAGGGGCGATATTGCCAGAGACCAGAAACTATATCTTTCTATGGGAATTAAAATCACAGGGGCAAGTGGAAGGCTGCGCAATGGAAGTTGGAGCCAGCAGGGTATGTGACCTCTGCTAGAGATGGTATAATAAAACACCCCTAGCTTTAATGTTGTGCTAAAAGCTTCTTACCCAGATGATTTAACCTTGCTTTCATTATAGCTCTAATGAATACTGAATATTTGTACAGATAAAAACTATGATCCTATATTCATGTTAATGTTTAAGAGATTGGTTTTAATCATTACCATGATATAACCTATGCAGGGTATGCCTTCCAAGTGATAATATTGGCAGCAATTTAATTATAAGTCAACAAAACTCCCCTAATTGTAGCCATAATTATGGTGGCTGTTTCCTTATTTACTTACTTAAGCAAAGATATAGCCCTAGAGTCTTGGAGACAATAACTTCATTTTTAGTCAGTCAGCAACAGTTTCTCTAGTTGGCTGTGTGACTACAAATATGTTAAGTATTTTAGAAGTTAGAGAAACAATAGCACTGGTTTCTTCTTAAGTACGCCTACAACAACAAAAAAGCCTCACTATATTCAAGTGCTTACTTGTACTGACCAAAAGAAAGCACTCAAGATTGAATGTAGTACAATAGGCTTAAGAACAGAGTGTTCATAGTCAGATATTCTTGACTCTGTTTCTTTCTTATGCAATATTTTGCAAATTGTTTTTGACTGTTAGTTTACTCTGTGGGGATGGGGATAATATTAAAATCTTTCATGTTTGCCAGGAGAAGTAACTAAACGTGAAATGGCACATGCTGCCCCATATGAAATACTTAATAAGTGCTAATTATTAGTAGTAGTCGTAATACTAAGAAGGAGTAGATGGGCATAGCTCAAGGGGTATTAGAAGTGAGTTTTGAAGAATCAGAATTTAGATAGGTCAAGGGGGATAGTATTTCAGAATGTACAAATAACTTTTGGGAAAAGCTTCTGTAGAGAGAAAATCATATTTGGGGAGGCTATGGAGAGCTAGTGGCTTGAACAAACTAAGCAGAGGAGGAATATCGGATCATAAGGATGTCAAAAGTAAGGCAATGACAGAGTCCAATCTCTCTTCTAAACCAGGATGCAAGTAGGGAAGGTCTACTTTTTAAGTTTGTTTTTTGGTTTTGTTTTTAATTGAGATATATAGGTATATATATGATATATATGATACATAATATATATGTTATATAAGGTGTATATTAAATTTTAAATTGAGGTTAATAAGGCATAAAGTGCTCATATCTTAACTGCTCAGTTTTAATAATATATACTCCTGTGGCAACACCAAAGAAAACAAGATATAGGCCATTTCTAGCACAACAGAAATTCCTCTCATGTACCTTTTCAGCCACTCCCATAACTTTTTAATATCTGTCACCATTAATTTATCTGGTTTTTGAGTTCATTTAAATGGAATTATTGGAAATTGTTCTTCCATGCTTGTCTTTTTAAATTAACATGATGTTTTTGAAATCCATCCATTTGCTAGATGCTATATCTTATCTGCATTTTATTTTATTTTTCACAATATGTCTTTATCATTTTAATCTTTTTATTTATGATAGTAATTTAAATTTTCTCTTATTTTTTAATCATTCTACCTAAATTAATCTTTTCAGAAAACCAATTTTTCACTTTCTTGATTTTCTCTATTTTTTGTTCATTTTCTATGTCAATAATTTGCAGTCATTTTTAATTTTCTTTACTTTGCATATAATTTATTCTTTTTCTAGCTTCAGGTGAAATATTACCTTTTAGACCTTTATTCTTATTACTTTAAGTAAAATGTGTTACTTAAATAAATATTTCTTATATTTTCTCTGTATTAAAATTTGTAATTTCTATATAGTAAATATATTTCTAGATATATTTTTTGAATTCTAGTTTAAAGCTGTTGCAGTTTAATACATCATGTGAGATTACAGTTATTTAATATTTGCTGCAATTTGTTTAAAACCCACTGTATGATCTTAGTGAAAGTTCCAGATGCACTTGAATGTATAGTTTGCAGTTGGGAGTAGTATTGTGTAATTGTCAAATCTGTGTCAGATTGCATTATAGTTTTTTGACAGTCTTCTATATTTTAACTGAGTTTTTTGTCTACTTATTCTTTTAGAAAGGGTTGCTGAAATTCTGAACTTTGATTATGTATTATCTATTTCTTCCATTACTTTTGTCAAATGTGATTAATGTACTTTGGAGCTCTGCTATAATTTGGTGCAGATGTGTTTGGGATTTTATGTTTTCTTGATAAATTATTTATTTGTTATCAAGTGCCCATTTTTGTTTCTAGTAATTTTCTTGTTTTGAAGTCAGCTTTGTCTAAAATTACAAGCTTTCTTATGCCTAATGTTTGCATGAGAGTATTTTTCATACTTTTAGTTTCAACCTGTCTGTGCCCTTATACTTAAAGTTTATTTCTTGTAAATAGCAACAGTGGGGTTTTGTTTTTCTATTCAATATAGTAATGTTTGCCATTTAATTGGAATGGTGATTCTATTTACAATATTATTAGTATTGTTGGGATAAATATCCTGGTTATCTCCTTTGTGTTTTATTTCTCTGTTTCTCCTTTCTTGTCTTCTTTTGGCAAATAACATTTTTTTACTCTATCTGTTGTATTGACATTTTTAGCTACATATTTATTTTTTTAGTGGTTACTTTAGGAATTACGAAAATAATTATTCAGTGTAAAAGCCTAACTTTAAATAATAATAGTGTATCACATCAGATTATGAAAAAGAACCTTAAAAATTATAAGAGTATGATTGCATTTATTTTCCCCATTTTGTCTTTTTTGGATTATTATAATTTACTTCTACATATACCCTAACTTCCAAAAATATTTGTCACTATTTTTGAATAAACACTGAGTCTTTTAAAAATGTATAAATGAGGCCCCTGGGTGTCTCGTTAAGCATCTGCCTTCGGCTCAGGTCATGATCCTGGAGTCCTGGGATCAAGCCCCACATCCGGCTTCCTGCTCTGCAGGAGGCCTACTTCTCCCCCTCTCACTCCCTCTGCTTGTGTTCTGCCTCTAGCTGTGTTTCTTTCTGAGTGAGTATTGCCAAATTCACAGGGGGAAAAGTATTCCAATATATACAATTACAGAAAAAACTTCTGAAGTCATTTGTTGCATCTGGTATAATATTGATGCCACCACTACCTGAAAAGGATAGAATGATGATAGAAAATTGCAGGCCAATTTCAGTCATGAATAAGGGATGCAAAATCCTACACAACATATTAGTAGAATTCTCCAGAAACATAAAAAAATAAAAAATGACAGCCTTGTCGAATTTATCTAAGGAATCAAAGTTTGGTGTAATATTAGGAAATCTGTGTAATTCACCACATTAAAAGTTTAAGGGATAATAGTTATAATTTCATTTCAATATTTGCAAAAAAAGTCTAGTATTAATATAAAATAGAAAACTTACAAAACAGGGAAAGAACAGTTCCTTAATCTGGTAGAGGTTTTAATGTAAATAAAAATATCAATACCAGTATTATACTTAACAGCACAAAGTTTTGTTTTGAGATTGTCAACAAGACAAGGAAACTTGCTTTTATTACTTCTATTATGCATTGTATTAGGGGTTCTAAGATAAAAAATAAAAATAAACATAAGGAATACAAAAGAAGAAATAAAATCGTCACTATTCACTTGATTGATATGATTATATCAATGATATAATGATATCAATGATCTGATTATACATATTGGCATTTCAAATATATTGATAGATAAATTATTAGAATTAGTAGGTGAGTTGTTCAAAATGTTAGATATAAATTCAGTACTTAAAAATTTATTTATCAGAGTGATATCAGTAGAAATGGCAGAAAAAGGACATCCAGAAATCCTCTTATCTATAAAAACAATACATCACTGGCAAAAATTTTCATAATCCACTTTACCAGAACTCTGGAAATTAACTGAAGGATTGCAGCAACCTGTAGGAGCATATAGTCCAGAAAAACAGTTGAATCTCAGTAAGAACAATGAATTTTGTGACATTTTAACTTGCCTCTCTCCAATGTAGATGGACTTCTCTTACTAGATATCAAAATTATTATTTTTAAGAAATAGAACCATGGACAAAACAAGTAGCTCAGAAAAAAGCCCACATGTAAATGGACACTTTATCTGTAGGAGATATGGCATAACAACTTAGTGGAGAAAGACTTTCCGACAAAAGGTGTTGGTGCAATTGAAATCCATATGGAAAAATAAAATCCGACCATCACCTCCTTGTATCATATTCTCCCAAAATTCCCATGTGAATGAGTTTACAATCTTGTAAAAGGCAAAGGTGCTGATATAAGGAAATTAATATAGTAGAATGTTTTTGTGATTTTTGAAGGAGTGAACAACTTTTTTTAAAAAAGTAGAAACAGCTTGGGGTGCCAGGGTGGCTCAGTTAATGGCTGCCTTTAGTTCAGGTCATAATCTCAGGGTCCTGAGTTTGGTCTGGCATTGGGCTTGCTGCTCAGTGGGGAGTCTGCTTCTCCCTCTGCCTCTTCCCTCCCTATTCCCTTCTGCTCCTGCTCTTGTCTCTCAAATGAATAAATAAAACCTTAAAAAAAAAAGACAGAAAAAGCATTCACCATAAGTGATAAATTCAATTACATGTGATATTTAGTCTCCAAAGTATTAGAGGAAGGTTAAGAAAAGCCACTTTGAGTTATGCAAGAAAAGATATGCACAAAACATATAATGCGCAATTGATTTGTATGTACATAATACACATGTACATAATACTTCCACATATTTTTAAAAAATGAAATCCATTTGGCCCCCCAAAATTATTATTAAAATGTGTTTAATCTCTAATAATCACAGGTAAGCAAAATAACAGTATAATAGCATAACACTGCTAATCATAAAGATTTTCAAAAACTTTAAGTCAGGGCGCTTGGGTGGCTCAGTGGGCTAGGGCCTCTGCCTTTGGCTCAGGTCATGATCTGGGGGTCCTGGGATCGAGGCCCACATCTGGCTCTCTGCTCAGCAGGGAGCCTACTTCCTCCGCTCTCTCTGCCTGCCTCTCTGCCTACTTGTGATCTCTCTCTCTGTCAAATAAATGAATAAAAATCTTTAAAAAAATTAAGTCAGAAATACCAATTGTGTTAGTTTTAATTATTGGTTCCAACACTTTATTGCCCCATAATACAGTTGCCCACGTGCCTTCTTCCCATGGCTTCTTGGTGTATAAAATGTCCTTGTGCCTTGACTCTGGGCTTTTTGTTTAGGATTTGCTTTGACTAACGGAATGTCTGTATACAGGACATAAATAGCGGTTTTAATTCTGTTTATACTATAGAGCTTGCTCCTTAAACTCTTGTAATTCCCTATAAAATTAATTTACATGTACACACAGCATATTGCAACCACAATAATCTGTATTTTGCTTGAGTTTGCTTTGTCAGTGAACAGTCTGAATCACGAGATGTTTTATAAACATACTATTTTTGTAAAGATTTTATTTGAGAGAGTGAGCAAGCAAGAGGGAGAGAGCATGAGCACAAGTTGGGAGGGGGCAGAGGGAAGAGCAGACTTCCCACTTAGCTGGGAGCCCCACTCCAGGCTTAATCCTGGGGGAGTCCGGGATTATGACCTGAGCCGAAGGCAGAAGCTTAACTGAGCCACCCAAGCACCCCCATAAACACATTAATTAAACACACACACATCACACACATTTTTTTTTTTCAGTGTCGGGTCATGATCACTCGGTTGCTATTTTCATGGAAAAATAAAGTCCATTATGTTCATCGTGTCTTTCATCAACAGCCCTTTCTACCTCTTGCCTTTCAAAACACAACCAAATTGACCCAAAGATATTTGTTTTGTAGTCTAGAGAATTACTTTAATTCTGAAACTTTGGAAGAGGTGTAATGGCTTTTCCAACTGTCTCTGTTTGGGGTACAACATTAGTCCAGTGTCTTGTGTGTGCAAAATACTGTATTCAGAGCTGTTTTATTCTCTGCTTTTGTTTCCAACTGCCCTTATTGTAGGTTTGACCAATTTTGATAAGGTGAAATTCTTTCAGCCAATATTTATTAGACACTTGCTTTGTTCTATGAATTGAGGATATAGTGAATGACTAAGTCCCTGCTCTCCTGCAGCTTACATTCTATTGGGAAATATAAAATTTAAAGCTGTAACATCAAATTCTTTAGATTGCAGGTTTCACTAAATCCTAAAATCATGTAGTTCCCTTTTTAAAGTTGTAAAGCCTCCTGCATTAGTTTGCTTGGGCTGCCATAACAAAGTACCACAGGCTGGGTGGCTTAAACAGTGGAAATTTATTTTCTCACAGTTCTGGAGACTGGAAGCCCAAGATCAATGTGTCTGCACGAGTGGTATCTGGTGTGTGCTTTCTCCTTAAGTTGGTGACAATCACCTTCTTGTGTGCGCACAAGCTAAGAGAGAGAAAGAGTGAGCACAAGCATGAGTTAGCTCTGGTGTGTCTTCTAATAAAAGGTAAGATCCAATAGGATCAGTATCCTACCCTGTGACCTCATTTAACCTTAATTACTTTTGTACTCCAATAAAGCCACACTAGGTTTTATGGCTTCAACATAACACTTGCTGATCTCCTAGTTCCTCCCTCCCATACCAGAGCTTTCATTCCTGAAAACCTCACTACTAACCTCAATACTACCTGCATACAAGGGATTACCTATAATAGTTTTACCTTTGGCTTGTTATATTCTCAAAGCCTATTATTGTCAACTAATACTGATTAATTATCTACTTATTAAATTCTTTTATTTGGGTACTGTGAAGCTTGACTTTATCAAATTGTTAATGAATGCCCAAAATCAAACTTGTGACTTAATTCCTTCTTAATTCTCTGTCTGCTCTTGCTGAGGCTTCTAATCATTTCTACCACCAGTTTTATACCTACAGCCTGATGCTGTTTAGTCCTAACTATATGACAAGTGGCCTGTCATTTCTAGGAATGCTTGGTACCACAGTTATTCCCCTAATATGGACTTTGTGGGGCCATCCATGACCTCACTGGAGCTTGCTCCAATCTCGTGCCCTGTATTGCAGTACATTTGTTAGGACTAAGACCAGTGATTGTCTCAGGAATTCTACCAAACTCAGGAAATCATATAGATGAATTACTTGCTGCTTATATCTCAGCTGTTTCTAAGAAACACACAATTGGGCAGGTTATTTATTTCAAAAAGAAAAAGGTGGGGTATAAACCCATTTGGACAAAGAAAGTAAATCATGATGAAAGTGCCCCTATAAAACTGTGGATAATTGTGCCCTAAGGTGGGTCCTCTGTTGACAGAGATGAATATTTTTAGAACTGAGTTCTTCAGAACTGGACAGTTGTGTCATAACTATGGCTTATGTTCCCATCACAAGATAAACAAGACCCCATGGGATCCCCTCTGCTTGAATGGAATAAATTATTCAGTTGACAGGGGAGCTTTAGAATGCTTCATTAAACAAACACAAACTCATTTTCCTATCCAGAATAAGCCTTTATAAAGAAGTTTTCATAGATGAAGAGTCTTGCAAGAGTGGTTACTATCAGAAAAATTTTCTGTTTTTTGAAAGATGGCTCAATATTTTGGTCATAGTATCAGTCATTTTCATAGGATCATATGTGATTAGGAACATCCTGTATTTCAGTGAAAATACCCCAGAAGGCACAAAGAAAATCATAAAAGTAGGTTCTTTCTGTGGATTCATAAAATTATTAGTTTATTGCCAGGTCAGTGCAGAGATACTATAGGGACTTGTCACTCTTTCTCAGCTAGGGTAATGGAACATGTGTCTTTCAGAAGCATATCATTCCATCTTTATATTATTCTAATTGCTCTGGGATCCAAGTGTATTTCTCTCCTAATCCCTAACTTCATGATACTGAGATAACCAGGGAAATGCTGAAGTGATCATTCATGCAATTATAATTAATATTGATCATTCACACTTTCTTTTCAAAAATATGTATGGTTGGTAAAGTTAAATTTTTATTACAAGCTAAATAGGGTAAACCCAGCTCCCATGATTTGTAAAGTAAAATTTTGGTAGAAAAGAATTTATGTATTATATAAAATCTTCAAGAAAAGTTGTAAAAGTTTAGACTTTAAAATAAATTATCTTTATTTTATTCTTTGTGCTTCCACTGTGCTATATATCCCCCTGTCATTTCAGCTGCAGTAATTTATTACTGATGAATGAATTTATTGCTCATTTATTACTGATGAATTTATTAATGATGAATGTTTCCATTTCTCTGACTTGAATATGCTCAACTAAAGACAAGCCTTTTCCTTCTTCATATAAACAAGCACCTGGTATAGAGCCTGGTGCTTACTCTTCATGCAGCATAGTGAATAAGTTACTGATGTATACGCAAATGTCCTTTTTCCTTTAAGAAGAATGGTTAATAGGTTTTTCTATATTACCATGAGTTCAGCAAAAAAGAAATATGAAACAAAATATTTGCAAACCTATCTTTAATAGTGTTAAAAAAAACAAAACAAAGTGATTTTCCTCTCTATGATACTGTGTAAAATTTTACCTCATGGACTAAATGGTTGCAAAGATTTTCATGCAAGATGATTAATGTTAACTTTGACCTGACCCGAAGCTCCAGGTATCTGAATTTCTACATTCTGAGATTAAAGGCCAGTATGTTAAGAAACATATCTTCATTTTCTTTGTTAGCTTCTACTTGTACCATCAAGTCAATCAAAAGTTTTATATTCTAGTTATAAGAATTTTAGGAAATCTGTGTTCTTGTTTCATTTCTTCTAAAATATCTCCCAAGATAATGACATTTTAGCTCTCTTTACCTTTCTATAAAATATAAACAGTAATGGTAGTCTTGCCTCTCCAAAAAGGATGGTTATGGTTATAAACAAAATGACAGTACGTGGAAGTATTTTGAAAAGTGTAAAGTGTCAAACAGCTGGGGAAGTGTTGGTGCCCCTATAGATATGAGAAGGCAGTGATGTAAGTGCTGGGGTTGATTAATATTTTTCATCCTTGGCTCATTTTTCAAGGCAATTAAAAATGTGTCAGTTAGATAAATGTTGGATTGGGATGGGTACTGTTTCCTTCCAGGTTCGGGAGCACAATACTGTAACTTCTAACTTCCCTGGCTGATGCCTGTATTTTCTCAACTATTTCTGCCTTGGCCCCAGCCAGTTCATTCAAACTCAGCCACTTTCTACCATTGACAAAGGTACCACCTCTATTCCTAATGTTTCCTTCCTGTACATGGAACTCCATCAGTATAACCTAGAACTCTCTCCTCTGCTTTACTCACTCTGCCCTGAGGAATTGGAAAAATTTATATGAGTGGCAAATTTGGGTAAAATAACTAGACAGGCATTACTCAGCTTCATCTGTCTCTTTCTGGGACCAAGCCTACTTATAACAAGACAAGTTCTTCTACTTCTCTATACCATGAGTACTACTTAGGCAAATCTCCACAATGCAGAGAGGCCCTCAGTGGCCTAGCATTGCTTGCAATTGGGCACCTGTCTGCTAATTCAAGCGTCTAGTATTGGCAGTCCTGCTTCATTAGCCCACCTAAAGATCCTCCTAGGAACTTAGCCAGTGGTTAACACAAATGATAATTTGCCTTCCAGAATTAGTTTATTTCTCAACTTTTTCAAAACCTGGATAATGAAGAGATAGTGATATTTAGTACTTTATGTCTTCCCTTTATTCCAGAGTTCTGCACACATATGATGGCAGTGTTTATCACATACTATGACCTTCTAGTTCTAGAATTTGTTCACATTCCCTTTTCTTTTTCCATTTTAATCTAGCATTCCTTGTTCCTATATTCCTGGTTCTCTATTCCATTTTTGTGTTTATCTTGGCACCTGATAAGCATTTCAAGCCCCTTTCCCATTATAACGCATTTGGTAACCCAATTCCATACATTTTAATTTTGGGGAAGAAAGCATCCAACCCAGGATTGGCCTTAAGTGATCCTAGATGTTCAGTATACTTGCCCTAATCAAACAGTCTTCCTATTATGGGAAGTTGACACATTCTGTAGCAAATGAAAGCTATTAGCCTATATGTCTTGCAGCCTTTTCTCTGTTAGCCTGGAGAGTTTCCCAACAGTGTTGGGAGCTACTTGCATGCTGGAGGAAATGTTTTGTTTTTCTGCAATCCTGCGATAAACTGCTCATACTTTCCTGTGCATGAGGTTGAAATTGCCTGTGACAAGTTTGTGACTACCAAAACTTTCTTTTTGGATTCTGAGTTGAATGCAGTGCAGGAGATTATTCAGTGGTGCTCTTCCTTTTCTAATTTGTTATTTTTTTCATTTGTTGGTATTTAGCTTAAATGTCTTGTTTCATGGTCCTGACAGTGCTGTGATATGATATTACTTTGCTACCAGCATGGTACCACTATTTCAAAGGTCACTGAGATACACAGCTTGTGTTTATATTCCATTTCCTACTTGAAACTCTGTGTTTAAAGTCTTGATTGACTTCACCAAGTTTCTAAGGCTTTGGAAGACCTCTTCGCTGAGAAAGCAGAAATTTCAAAAAGAATTAAGGACTGTCTTAGAGATTTGAAGTGTACAAGGTAGAAGCAAACTTAGAGGTTCTTTAAATTCTCTCTTTAAATTGGCAGAAATTAAGTGATTTTCCCAATATAATTTCTATTAAATATAAATATGAGGATTGTAACAAAGTTGACATTATGCCTGATTTTCGGCTCTTCCCCACTTCACATCCCTTCTTCTCATTATCAGGAAAATGTGACTCACTATTTTCTACATAATTGACCATTGGAAAATCTCATCTTGTTTTGTGTAGATACTCTCCACATAGAACAACGGCAGTTATTTAATTTTTAAAATTCTTCCTTTATTGAATTGATATCTCAGACTAGTGATTTTGCTGGCTGAAGTCTCATAGAGATTAAAGACATCCTGAACCTTGAGGGATATGCAGGATCTGTGATACCGGTTACTTTGATCTAAGGTTATGAACATGTAACCCGTAAAACCACTGTGACCTCAGTAGTGATTGTTCCATGCTTTTGAAGTATCATGTACTTTCATAAAGAGGTGAGGAATTTCACTCTGCACACCTTGAGTCCATGGCAGGGGTACAGCTCTCCAATTCTATTGCAGAGAGATGAAGAATTGGGATCAATAAGGCCCATCTCTGCAATAAGGTTAGTGTGTCCATACAATGAGAGCAACCCACTCATGCAAGTATATTCAAAAGGTCTTTTTCAGCATCAGGCCTGGAATAAATTACTGTATCAGACTGGAAGTTAGCAGGGAAGATACAATAAAATCTTCAAGGCTTATTGAGAATAGTTTAATAAAACAGGTTTTTACAAATATTTTGCCAGGTTTAAACAAATCCAAGAAAGAATGGCAGATGACTGAAAAGCTAGCAAAAGCAGGAAGCTGCCATTACCTGTCAGCTTGAAAGGACAAAAACATATGTGTTTACTGGAACCTCTGAGATCTCCAGCTGTAGGAGAGACCTATCTGAAAGAAGCTGAAGTCTTGGTCAAGGAACAAAGTCTTAGGCAACCCAAAGCAGAGCAGGGAAGAACTGCAGAAGTAAATACCTTGACTTTTCGCCTCCTACCCTCAGACTTTTGGACAGTGCCTCACATTGGTTGAACAAATCAGAAAGTAGAAGATGAGGAAGTCCAGTTTATAGGAGTCAGTTCTGATGTGCATAGTAGGGTGGAGAAGGCAGAAAGTCTGTGTGCAGACACAACCAGATACGGTCCACCCATGGACGTTATTGATATTTGTTGAGTAAATGCACTTTTTCTTTTCTTTTTTTTTTTTTTTTTTAAGATTTTATTTATTTGACAGAGAGAAACACAGCCAGAGAGGGAACACAAGCAGGGGGAATGAGAGAGGGAGAAGCAGGCTTCCCGCCGAGCAGGGAGCCCGATGTGGGACTCGATCCTGGGTCTCTGGGATCATGACCTGAGCTGAAGGCAGTCGCTTAACCAACTGAGCCACCCAGGCGCCCCGCACTTTTTCTTTACTGAAAAAAATATCTGGGGAACTTCGGTGGCTCCGCCAGGTAAGTGTCTGCCTGTGGCTCAGGCCATGATCCCAGGATCCTGGGATCAAACCCTGAGTCAGGCTCTCTGCTCAGTGTGGAGCCTGCTTCTCCCTCTCTCTCTGTTCCCCCTTCCTGCTTGCTCTCTCTCTCTCAAATAAATAAATACAATCTTGAAATGAGCGGCATAGAGAGGTTAAGTCAATGGGGAGTCTGCTTCTCCCTCTTCCTTTGCCCCTCCCCCTGCTCATGAACACATTATGCCCTCCCTCTCTCATAAATAAATGAAGTCTTTAAAAAAATATCTCTGAATTTGACTATTCTATTTGCTTCAGAGAAACTTTCACTGGCTTATAATTATTTTCCAGTATTAATGCAGCTTTTCATACTCATTTTTAATCGCCATAAGAATTTTCTCTCTTCCATAACAACCTCAACTCCAAAATTCAGCTCTAAATTTTCCAGTTAAGAGAGCCAATAAATTATCTTTTTTAATAAGAACTTGAGTTTGTGTCACTCGTAGCCAAGAGTCCTGATATGTCCCCACATGCTTTCTTCAGTCACACTTGTCTTCAGTTCTTTAAACATATTCCTATGAGTGTTTCAGAAATTAACTGCAGAATAATAAGTGGTTAAAATTGAAAGTTCCCTTCTCTGGGCACTTCATGAAAAATAAAGGAGACAAAATGAGCACAAAAGGCAAGGTGACATGCTTGCTTGCAGTTTCCTGAAGAGAAGAAGACCAAAAGATTATCCTAAGACAGTGATTGCTTTATTTAACTGTTTTTTTTTTAAAGATTTTATTTATTTATTTGACACAGAGAGAGAGAGAGATCACAGGTAGGCAGAGAGGCAGACAGAGAGAGGGGGAAGCAGACTCCCTACTGAGCAGAGAGCAGGATGTGGGGCTGGATCCCAGGACCCTGAGATTATGACCTCAGCTGAAGGCAGAGGCTTAACCTTCTGAGCCACCCACGTGCCCTTTATTTAAGTGTTTAAAAAACAGCATATTCAGAGTCTTGTCCATTGTACCTAGAATCGTGAGAAAAAATGTCTTGAGTTTTATAGGAGTAAAGGATGGTACATGTAGTTACAAAAATTCTTGACTTTAATAAATTTTACTGTAACCAAATCATAATTAGGTTCTGAAGGCTTAGCAGGTGGTGGCAGTTTCTCTCTCCCAAGATTCATGTTACTCATTTACTTAAAAGGACTCCAAAATAATGATTTTGATAATGCTATTACTAAAAATAATAACTAGAGTTACTATTTTTTGAGGACTTGATCCTGTCCAGTTAGTATAATAAGGCATTTAAATACATTTCATTTCATCTTCATAGAAATTCTAGAAGGCAGATATCAATCCTACATTGTAGCTGAGAAGCCCAATCTCAGAAAGTAAGGAACTTGCTGCATTATTTCTCTTCTCTCATCATGAGTTTTTTCCATTATTATGTTCCCTGCACTTACATCTTAGCACATATCAGTATTTATATTAATAATGTAAACATTTGCTTAAGGAAGAAATTAAGAGATAAGAGGGAGAAGGAAGTCTTAGGATTCAGCAAGAAGGTAGGAAGAACAGTGAAAGAAAAATATATACAGTGATCTTTTCTCCCTCTGAACATGAAATTAAGGGTTAAGGAATCAACTGACCAAACAATTTGTAAGACTTGGGGGTGGCAATAGAGCTGACAATAGCTAATAATAAAGAGACCTCATAATCTCTTTCATTACATTTTGATGTTATGATGACAGATTTTTAGGGTATAGGTCGCCATAATGAAATTGTAATAAGGAAGGAAATAGTAATTGTAGTTTCACATCTGAGGCTGAGGTGATTTTATTGTTGTTTGTCATTGAAAATTGATTACCTAAAAAAGGCTAAAGCTTCATATCAACTCAGTTGAGGACTTGATGAGTCAAATACAAAGCAAAATATGACCCATACAGTATTTTCTTGCATATTTATTTTAAAAAAATACCATGAAGCCCCATACAAATCACTCACTGATGTGTATATGAAAATAAAATAGAAGAAATACTAAATGAAGAAAATATGCTAATTTAGTCAAAATATAAATGCAGACATTTTGCATTTATGTAGGGTTTTTGCCCCAGGTATTTAAAACCTACTAGAAATAGTATCTCACCAGATATTATGATATTGGGAAACAAGAATGCTTTGCAGTGTTGGTTCTAAATAACTTGTCTAATGGTGTCAGGTAAACTGAGGCCAGCATTCAGGCTCCTGTTTTTGGTCTAGTTCCCAAGATTGCTTCCCCAAGCACTGGAAGTGAAAGACAAGAAAGAAAATGACAAAAATTAAGTATTCATAGCAACTGTGAATTTGATTAAAGTTCAAAAATCTCTAAAACTATCAAGTTTACTATTAGTAAACTTTGAATATTATTGTATCTCTTAACTGAAAATTCTAAGTATTGCAGTATGAGCAACTGACTTTTCCAAAGGAATCATAAATGTGCTTGTCATTTTTAACTCTAAATATTGGATACCTTTGTCTGCATTTTATTATTCCAGTCTTTGACAAATGTATCACCTATAAAAGTCACTAAGATTGCTCTATCAGGGTAGTGTGGAATAAACATTTTTGTTTTCAGCAGTGTACTTAGCTCCTTTACTGATGGTTCTTATCAATAGACAAGGAATGATATTGAAATAAGAATAAAGTGAATGTTTAAGACCTGAACCCTTTTGCAGAACTTTATCTCTTCACTGTAAGGCTGTGTAGATACTGGAGGGAGGGGGTATAATTGCTTTAACACTGCTGGTTTTAACAAATGCATGTTAAAGCTGTGTCCTCGTGGACGATTGCTCAGTGAAAAACCAAGAGACATTTTGTCTCCATTTGAGAACACAAACATGCACACGCTTTTTATTGACTCTGAGATGATTTTTAATTTAGAAAAAATATTCCTCACTAAGGACTAACTAAATGTAAAATTAGAGCAAAAGTCAGTCTCACTAGAATGAAACACTGGAAACTATGTATGTTTCTCCCTGGTTCTCTACTCTGACTTAATAACGTCCATCTTTACTTTTTAAGACCATGAATTGAGAGAGAATGAGCGTTTTCCCAAGTGAAATCTTAGATGAATTAAATATCAATGAACGAAAACACCCCAATTTCACTTTTTGAAACTTTCATGTACATTTTAAATAAAAATAAGGAAAAGTTGTGAGATTTTAATATTGTAAAATTAATATTAATTGTGAAATTGTGAAATGTTAATAAGTGACCACTTTTAGGTAGATTACATATTTTTGATATATAACTAAGGTCTGGGGATGGACTGAGGACTGACAAATATATGGTGGCGATATAGAATGTGCCATCCAGAAATAAGCTCCAGATGTATTTCATGAATTCCTTGGGTTTGCAATACCTATGGTAGGCTGAATAATGGCCCCCAAATATGTCCAGAGCTTCATTCCTGGAACCTATGAATATTGCCTTATATAGCAAAAGGGAATTTTATAGTTGCAATTAAGAATTTTGAGATTATCATGGATTTTCCAGGTGGGCCCATGTAGTCACAAAAGGTCCTCATTAGGAGGGTATAGGAGAAACAGAGAGAAGGCCATGTAATATCAGAAGGGGTTAGATTGATGAACTTTGTAGAGATAGAGGCCACAAGCCAAGGAACATTAAGTGGCCTTCAGTAACTGAAAAAGGCAAGGGAATGAATTCTTCCTTAGAGCCTCCAGAAGGAACGTAACCCTCTTGACAGCTTTACTGTAGTGCAATGAAATTGCTTTCAGATTTCTGGACTCCAGAATTCTAAGAGAATAAATTTCTGTTGTTTTAAGCCGCGAAGTTTGTGGTAATTTGTTACAGCAGTCATGGGGAACTGATATAATACCTTGTCTCTGTGTTTTTAAAATATCCATATTTTTTTTTCTGTCTAACTTTTAAACTGAACTAAATTTTGCTTCTTTGGTGCAAAATCTAAGAGGAATATAAGAAAATGGTGTTTTGGGGAAATATGTATTTTAAAATTGACAGAAATTAGGACACATCAACTTAAATGATATTAAACAAAACGATTGAAATCAGAGTAGGAATCAGAGAATGGTACCTACCACCTATAGAAATCATCAAGTAGGAGAAACACAGTAACATATAAACATATTAAGCCCAAATAAAGAAATAATCTGAATTTATCTGGTATTAACCATAAGCTGTCACCAACTTGACATTTCTCTATTGTAGAGCATGCACAGATCTTTTTCTAATTATTTTAATCATAGCATTTATCTCTTTTCAATATAAGGGTTATTTCTTACTGTCTCTTCCCTCAGATTATGTGAACTCTCTTAGAACAGAAACTATCTTTCCTCTTTGTGTATTGGTATCGAGGATTGGTATGTAGTAAGCATTCAGTAAGTATGTTTTGCATGAATAAATTAAAATTCACGAATACAATAGCTGCTTCTCTTATTACCAATTCCACACCACACTCCCAGTCCCAGGTGCAGAGACTGAAAGGAGATTGCAGTCCCAATTTCATATGCGAATGCAGAACCCTTGCCTGAAGAATTTCTGGAAGCCATTATAAAGTAAACACAAAGTTCCTGTGGAGTCTGAAGGGAGAAAGCCCTCACTGGTAGTCACCACCTAATCTGAGACCCCAACAGTGAAGAGGTGCTGAATTTTTTTAGTAAAGCAGCTCATTCGTTGAAATAAAATGAAATAAATGCTGGTGTAAAATACAGGCTTTCTGGCATAAAAGTTAGCAATAATCAGATTCCTTGTGAGGGTTATTAGTGGTTTATGAGACTAGCAGCAGTAGCTGTGGCCCTATTACGCATATCAAAGAATTCAAGAAAGAGAGCTATCAGGGGCCTAGATTTTGAGTGTTTGACCAAATCTGAGCCCACCTGGAAATAATTTCAGACAGGAATTTGAGTGAAGGTAAGAAAATCCTCATGTAAGGTCAGTTTTTACCTGGGCACGCTGATGAGGAAGAGTTTTGAATAAAATCCATGAGAAAGGTGGGAAAGGAAAAAGCAAGGTAGGGCTTTCTGTCTGCATGATGCAACTAAGAACAAGGAACTAATCCACTTACTGTGTTCCTCTTGATCTGTCATGCCTTACACTAATTCAGGGCCACTTGCTTTCTGGAAAACACAAACACTTTTTCCAGTTGGAAATAATTAGGAACTCGGAAGCACGAGAGATCAGATTCTATGCAGCCTGTAAATTCAGATTTCATATTCAGTTTCTGTGACAGATGTCAGTTACCCAATAGCAATCAGGTAGGCGACTTTATTCACCATACGAAATCTTAGATAATGATTCAAAGTATTCCAATTTAGCCTCCTATGAGTTATTTTTAAGTGAATAAATAAAGGTAATTAAGCTAAGTTCAGTGGGCTGGCCCAAGGACACAGTAATAGCCCTAAAGTAGGGATTCCTAGAATATATCATTTCCGGTACTTGATTGTATGTTCAATTCTGCTACCTTTCTGTCTAATCATTGCTAAGAACAATTGTTCTGCTGCTGGAGACATCCAGAAATGTAGCCCATGGGATAGTTAACTAAAGGGTCTCCATGTGGGTGAACTTCAAAGCCTGAAATCATTAATGGATAGGGTAGAGCCAAGTTTTCCATTAGGCACAGTGAAGGCCCAAGAAACTATTTTATTTATAGTTTCTTTTAAAGTAAGAAAAAATATAATAATGAATGTGTAAAAATGAATCCAACCTAGACTATATTCATCTTTATATAACACACCCATAAAGATCATTTTTATTTAGTATTACCTTTTTTAATGAAGGTAATGATCTGAAACTAGGATGGATAGAAGCATTGCACCTGGGGATACAGAAGATAAAACCCAATATTTATTCAAAAATATCCCACTTGCCTTTTGGAGAGCACAGCTAAAGATGATTTTGTTCAGAGTGTTATATAGAAATAAGTCAGGAGGAGCTGGCCACCATCTGAATGAAAAAAAGACATGTTCTCTTCAGTGGTACATTTAATGCTATCCAAATTTAATTGCACATTTAACTGCAATCGAGCCTGGAAAGTATTTAGAGATGGGAAGCTGGATGACCTTGAGACAAGATAACCAGAACCTCCATTCCTCCTGCTACACTGTGGCACACAGGTATGCTGTAAATGGGTTATAACCAGGTTGAGATAATGATCTGCTTGCCTTTTAAGTGTCCAGAGATGCTTGAGGCTGCTGTACCTTCTAGGGAAGTAGTTTCTTCCTTGGAGCAGTCTCATTCAATTACCTTAGCATACAACATGAATGTAAATATTTTCTGTTTCCGCCACAATGTGGAAAAGATGAAGAAATCCTACATGCTCTAGGCTTGAGTTTCTTTATCTGTCGAATGTAAACACTGGACAAGATGAACTCCAATTCAATTCAACAAACATTTTGGGAAGAGATAATAATAATAAAAATAATAATAATTTTGAGAGATCACTAAACTAACTTTTGGGATTCAAAGATTAACAGAATGTGGTTTGTCTAAAGTTACATATTTTAGAGTTCATACCCTTATGGAGAGATAGGTATGAAATCATCTTCCCATAATACAAATCACAGTGTGATAAATTTGAAAATGAATATTAATCAAAGTCATATTAAAACTCAGAAGGAATGAGTAATTCTGACTGCAGAAAAAAAACGAGATGACACTTGGGCTGGATATGAATGTCATAGCTCCAGAAAAATGAATTAGGATTCAGTCTCCAAGGCGAGAGGAATAGGGTCAAAGAATTGTGGTCCTAATATTGGAGACAACTCAGATAAAGAGAAATTAGATTACTGCTTGTTCAAGATCACATCATGTGTCGTTGGCAGAACTGAGAGAGAAACCAGCTACTTCTTCATAGGAACTCCGAGTGTAGCATCAGTTGTTCATAATTCTTTATGGATAAAACTTAAAAACTACTTTAAGGTAACTTCATAGAGAGTTCCTCATTAATGAGAATAAGAAGGAAACTTGGAATCAATATGAAAAACTTCTTTGTTTCCATTCCCTTGGCATTGGCACAGTGTCCAATGCCTAAGTCCTCAGCAATCTTGTAATATATTGAGTAAGATTGTTGAAATGTGGAAATGCATGGAAATCAGACTTTTGGACCATTTATAATTGAAGAGAGAAATTAAGTTGAAAGTGGCTCTCTAGATTTATTAAGAATGATAAATGACCCAAATAAGAAATATTAGGGAGTTTAAGTCAACATAGTTACTAGTTTAAAATGAGTGTGGACATTTAAGTGTAGGAACAGCATATGCTAATAACACATCACTCAGACAGTATAAAATAAGTTGCACAAGAGACCAAAATATTAATCATTTACTCTTTTTGTTTTTATTTTTTTAGTCTGAAAATTTTCAAATGTACAGAAAAGTAAAAGGAATAGTATAATGGACCCTCCATTGCCTGTCACCTAGCATAACAATTATAAATATTCTGCAGAGCCTATTTCATCTAAAGCTCCTACTCCCCCAACCTCTGTGAGTTTCTGGGTTAAAAAAAGAAGAGATACAATTTTCTTAAGGTTTAATTTATATACCATAAAATTCGCTCATTGTAATAATATAATTCAATAATTTTTAGTAAACTTATAGAGTTGTACACCCATAACCATGATGCAATTTTAGAACATTTCTATCCCTCCAAGAAATTTCCTCATGGCTATTTGTAGTTAATCATGGCTCCCACTCATTTCCCCAGGCAACCACTAAATTTTCTGTTGATTTGCCTTTTCTAGACATTTCATATAAATGGAGCCATACAATGTGTAGTATTTTATGTGCTTCCCCTTTCATTTGGTGTAATATTTTTGAAGTTTACCCATGTTGTATATATCAATAGTTTGTTTTTACTGGTGAATAGTAATTCCACTGTAGGGATTTACATTTTGTTTTTCCCTTCACCAGTTAATGAACACTGGATTGCTTCTTGTTTGGGGTTATTATGTTTAATGCTACTATGGATATTTGTGTGCAACTCTTTGTTTGAACATATGCTTACATTTTTCCTGGGTAGATACCTAGAAATGGAAATGCTGAATAATAGCTAAGTTTATTTTTAACACTTAGAGAAACTTTCAAAGAAACTTTTATTTTACATTTTTACTAGCAATAAATGAAGTTTTTACTTTGTCTCCATTCTTGCCAGATTTTCGACATAGATGATTACATCATCTGTGAATAAATACCATCTTACTTTTTCTTTTCCAGTCTGGATTCCCTTTATTTCTATTTCCTGGTTATTTCACTGGCTATAATACCCAGCATAGTGTTGAATCAAGTAGCAAGAGGTAGGCATCCTTGTCTTATTCCTGATCTTGGGATAAAAAGCTTTAAATGTGATGTTATCTGGAAGGTTTTCTTAGGTACCTCTTACCAGATTGAATAAGTTCCCTTCTATTCCTAGCTGCTGGAGATTTTTATTATGACTATAAGGTAGATATTTTCTGTTGGGATGATTTATGTTTTTTCTCTTTTAGTCAATATGATGAATTACATTAACTGATTTTTGAATGTTAAACCAACTCTGCAGTCCACAGATAAATGATACTTGGTCTGATGTATTGTTATTTTCATATGTTATACAACTCAGTTTACTTTTTGTTTAGATTTTGCATTTGTATTCATCCAGGTTATTAGTTTATAGTTTTCTTACTTGTGTAATCTTCTGCTCTTGATTATAAGGGTAAATCTGGCCTCTTAAAATGAGTAGGGGAATAGTCCTCCTCCTTGAATTTTATCAAAAGGTTTGCATAAAATGGTATTATTTATTTATTAAATATTTGTTAGAATTCACCATCAAAGTCAACGGGGCCTGAATTTTCCTTTATAGGAAGATTTTAAACTACAAATTCAATTCTGTTTGTAGGTATAAGGCTTAAATAAGGGCGTTTATTTATATGTAATTGAGCTTTGATAGTTTGTATTTTCAAGGTACTTATCCATTTCATCTAATTTGGTGAATTTATTGACAAAATTTTTTTAGTATTTCCTTTTTTTAAAAAAAATCTACAGAATCTGTAAATATCACTTACTTCTTGTGTCTTCTCTTTTTCCTAATTAAACTTTATACATGTTTGTAAACTTGATTTATATTCTTTAAAAACCAGATTTTGCTTCCATTTATTACTTATATAATTTTTATTTCTTTATAATTTTCTATTTTGTTGATTTCCATTTTTCTTTTTTCTTTTTTTTTGCTTTTACTTTGTATTTTATTTGTTCATCTTTTTTCTAATTTCCTATAATACAAGTTGTGGTTATTGTTTTGAAACTTTTCTATATATTCCCTAAGTGTTGTTTTAGTGACATCCCATAAATTGTGGTATGTCTTGTTTTCATTCAGTTCAGAATTACTTTTAAATTTTGATTTCTCATTGACCCATGAGACATTTTTTCATTTATAATATTTGGGGATTTTTTAGTGTTCTTTCTAGTACTAATTTCCTGTTTAATTTCATTGTAGTAGTTATAAAACATAGATGAAAACTTAAAAAAAATCTGGAACATGTTTTATGGCCCAGAACATGGCCTATTTGGAATATATTTCATGTGCTTTTAAGAATAATGTGTTTTGGGCGCCTGGGTGGCTCAGTGGGTTAAGCCTCTGCCCTCGGCTCAGGTCATGATCTCAGGGTCCTGGGATCGAGGCCTGCATTGGGCTCTCTGCTCAGTGGGATCCTGTTTACTCCTCTCTCTGTCCCTGCCTCTTTGCCTGCTTGTGATCTCTCTCTCTATCAAATAAATAAATAAAATCTTAAAAAAAAAAAAAGAATAATGTATTTTAAGCTGTTGTTGGGTGGGGTGTTCTACATCAATTAAGTTGGATGATAGAGTCTTTCAAGTCTTTTACAGTATACTGATTTTTAGTCAGCTTGTTCTACTAATTATTAAGACAGGGTTATTGATGTCTATAGCTATAATTGTGGATTTTTCCATTTTTCCTTATAGTTCTATTAGCTTTTGCTATGAGGTGCATAAATGTTTACAACTATTATGTTTTATTGAATGAAATCCTTTATCATTATGAAATGATATTCCTGGTAATATTCGGTGATGTGTACTTTCTTTGCCTGATATTAATAAAGCCACCCCTATTTTCTTTTGATTAATGTTAATATTTTTCCATTGTTTTACTTTTCAGCTATTTATTTGAAGTGTAGTTGAGCTACTTGGAGCTTTATAATTTTCATTTGTTTGAATGCCAGGTAATTTGAAATTTACCATGATGGGTGCTAAATTCTTTTATATTCTTATCAATATTATTAAAATCTTTTTTCTTGGATGCAATTAACTGATCGTTTGGAGTCTTACTTTTAAGATCAAGTAGAAAAGTAGATCTCAGGATATCAGGTAATGTTTTTGAAATTCCCTTCTATCCCGAATCTGTATGTTTCTCCTGTACTGGCTCTCACTGACAGCCTCACATAGATAATTTTTGCATTTTTTTTCTCCTCTAGACTTTTTTGGTAATATCATCACTTTGTCATAAGTTACTTCATTTACATGACATAAATGGTGGCAAAAACTTCATATGTGGTTATTAATTTAATGAACCAGTCAGTAATTTTTAAATTAAAACTATGCCTCCCCTTTATTCTTTAAAAGTTTCTGAAGGGTAAATTATGACACAACAAATCTCTGGTCTTACTTAGAACTCCTGGATCTTTGAGTTTCTAAATTCCGGGAGAAATCATAATTTAATCAGAAGCAGACTGGAGGAGTGGTTTACAGTTGACAACAGGTGGTCATTAGGGAAGCAGGAAGACAGATCACCTCAGAAGTGATGAATATGACTGACAAATACACTGTGAGGTACTATGTTAAATTCTGGGCATAATGAGTGATGAGCCATATATCCTCAGTCACATTAAAGCAATTTTAAGCCAAGTTGATGGTTCATTACAAAGAATTAACATAGTACTTTTAGCCTGAAGTAAGTGTTCTTATGTAGCAGATCCATTAGGGGTAATAGAAGTGAATCTTTTTCCTCCTATTATCCTTTCCCATATTTTTATTTCAAATTAGTTGTTTTCCTCATGATACTATGTATAGTAACATGGAATATATTTTTGTTACATCTTGTCATAAATCTAATATTCTTGAGGCAGATAGTGTTTCCACTATATCTGGATTGCAGGTGGGTCTCATCTTATAACTCTGATCAGTTGATATTTGGGTCTAACAGAAAATATCATGATCAATGGGAAATCTGTGCCTTGAATGCAGAAGAGGCCTTTATTCCACATATTTATCAATTCAATGTATATATTGTTAAATATATAAAATTTAAATTCCAATACCTCCCTTAGATAGTATGGAAGAGTTTGTGTGTGAAATGTAAGACATACTTCAGTATTCATAATTTGGACCAATTGGATAAAGATGAAGGTGAGATGGAGACCAATTTTTATTTAGATGTTACAATAGAATATGAAATTTCAAGTAGAACATGGAATTTTCCAAGTAAATTAGCACACAAAATATTCAGAGTGGAGAAAAGAAAGACAACATCTGGGTATCACAAAAAGGGTAGTCATTTTCAGTGTAATGGGTCACAAGAAGCACAGATTTTAGAGGTATTGGAAGAAAGTAACACCTTTTCTGTACAGAAAAAGAGCTTTGAGGAAGTGCATAACAAAGATTAAAAATTTATTCTAGGTAGTAATGATACCTGATATAAAAAGACAATATCCTAGGACAGACTCAGTAGAGACAAGGAGGAGGATCAATACTGCTTACATGAAAAGGAATCCTTATTTGCTCAGAAAAGTGACTATGCTCTTAGGTATACTACTCAAGGGATTTTACCAATCCCTGGTGAGGAGAAGTTAGAATTTGACACAAAAACATCACTGTATATAAAAATTATACCTGCGTTGAATGTAGAGAACACCAAATATAGTTCTCTCTTCAGAGTATATGTTCAATGATGATGTGGACTCTAAGAGTTCCAGTTAACAAACCTCTCTAAATATTACCGTGTAGAGAAATTCTGACCTTAGAAGATGGACTTTGTCACTGCAGTCAAGATTCATGTGTTTATGTTAGGCATAAACATAAAAATATAAATATTGGTCTTTAATGAAAGTTGTAAGTAAATCATATAATGATACTGTAGTTTACAACTGTTAATGTAAACTCAACGTAACTCTTCTATTACTATACAGCTTATATATACAGTGAAATTATACATTGAAAATAACTTATATTTTAACATGGGCATTGTGAAAAATTAACCTTCAAATCCCCTAAAATGGTTATACCATTTAATAAAATGATACAAAGAAAACATTGTATTCTCTCTAAGGAGAACTTATTGCCAGGTTGTATTATTTTTTTCTTCCTAAGGGTGGCAGTGACCATATTTCTCATCAGTGCTTCTAGATGTGGTTTATTGGCTTTGTTTCCAATAACTTTCGAACATGAACATTGAGGAAGAATAGAAATGGCTGCATGTGTTGGTCTTTGAATGTGTGTTTGTACATGTGCTTAGGTCTTTTCACTTATTACAATGAAAATAGATAAGATAAAAAGAAGTTCTTCACATACAAATAAAACTAAACAGGAATCAACCAATTCCCTGAAAGAAGTAGTGGGAAAATACAGAAACCTGTAAAAATAGGCATAAGAGTAAAACATGTTAAAAAATATTGTTCCTCATCTGTTATGTCATTTTATTTTCTGAGGACTTTGAAAGGTTAGGCAAGAGAGGTGTTATGAGATGGAAAAGGAAAACTCTGAGAATTTCTAAGGTCAGGCAGCCTGATCCCCAACTATTTACTCTGAAGATAGAAACTTAGGAAACATTTCTTTTTAACAACAGAGGTACAGGAGAGAAAGAATAAAAGAAAGGAAAAATGTCTTGAAAATAACCAGAATCCTCAGAATTAGAAAATGCAACAATCATGTAAGAATAAATTTGTGAAACTGATTATTACTTATAAGTGATAGCACAATAGGTGAAAAAGTATATCAGAAACAGAGGTTAGAACATATATCACTGTCCATAGTCACAAAGTCACACATTATATACCCGATTTTCTTTTTCTGTCATCAGTGTGAAGAAATCAGCTCCCTCTTACAGCTAAGTACCATCCAACACCGGTCACTAGTATGTGTTGACTGATGTGGTTCAGATAATACCGAAGTGTTCAGTACCATCTAAAGGGCTCATTTGACAAAGGCAAAAGAGATGAAGACCTCTCTTTTCCTGTGGAGAAAGCCTAAGCAGATCATGTGAGGTTCCATTTTCTCTGGTAGTTTTGATTTTACTGCCAATACCCTGAAGCACATTGGGCATTATAATTTCAGCCTTTTTTTATTGGTCCTCATTGACCCTTCATGAGTATGTCACTTCCGTTCCCCCGGCTTGGTGGGTGAGTGTGCTGGGTATCTTTCCTTGCCTCTCCATATTCACTCTTCACCATTCTCCACCATGCTCTGCTCTTGTCTTCTGGACTCAGATTGAACACTGGGTTTTGCCAGTCAGTAGTACCAGCAAGAGGCCAGAAGGAAGAAGGAGAGGCATGGAAGAAAGTGAAGTCAGGATAGTTATTTCCCTGACTCTTTCCTATGAGAATTGATGGATCCCTCCATCTAAAGTCTCAGCTTTTGACAGATGACTCTCATTTCTTAGCTCTGTCCGTCCAATTTGAACAAGTGCTCCTTCTCTTTATCTGCTTTTAGGTTTAGGGTGGGAAATTCTCCTCCCTCCTCCTCAGCCTCAGGGTCCTGCACTATCCCTTCTGGTTTCTCTATATCCTGACCATATTTTGTTAAATAAATAAATAAATAAATAAATAAATAAATAAATAAATAAGTCTCTTATTAGAGCCTCATCAAGTTATCCTAACAATATAATTTCATTACATCATTGTTTTCTCTTGAATCCTTAACTGATAAAATGAGTTTATGAAAACTCAGCCAGGGGCACCTGGGTGGCTCAGAGGGTTGAGCCTCTGCCTTTCGCTCAGGTCATGATCTCAGAGTCCTGGGATCGAGTCCCATACCAGGCTCTCTGGTTGCTGGAGAGCCTGCTTCCCCCTCTTTCTCTGCCTGCCTCTCTGCCTGTTTGTGATCTCTCTCTCTGTCAAATAAATAAATAAAAATCTTAAAAAAAAAGAAAAAAAAGAAAACTCAGCCAACCAATGCACATTTACCATCACTTACCCTCTCACTATGAATATGATGCACAATAATATGAAGAACAGTAACTTATGTGAAGAGTTGCAGGTCCTGGCAGATAGCTGAGTTTCACACCCTCCTGAGATTTCCAGGATAGAGTAGTAGGCTGCTGAGGGACAGATGTGTGTGAAGCTGAAGAACAAATCTGATAAATTGGTCCAGAGCTCAATAGTTCCACAAAGAAGGCTCAGGACGAGAGTATGCTTGAGTTAAATCAGGACCTTGCCTAGAGTCTACTTCAATATCATCTCAGGACAGAGAAAGCAATCCAGAAATGATCTTTGGATTTTTTGAGTTTAAGAACCATGACACCTCGTATCTAAAAAAACAAAACTAGAACCATACACTTCTGTTAGAGGAATATCCCCACTGTTTTTTTTTAAGTCCTGAATATTTTCCTTAGGGAACACTCGAGGTACCGCCTCTATGTGGTATGTTTACCTGTCAGTCAGGTACCATTATAACTCTGTCTGCCTCTGAGTCATCCCACCACACTTTACCACTTACGAGGCAGACGTATGGAAATCAAAACCTAAAACTCATTATCTAAAAAGTTGCCTATAGGATTTTTAGCAGGTTTAGCAAAAAAGAAAGTTTGCAAATCATCAGTGAAGTTTGGAGATTGCATGTGTATTTTAATCATCCTGGTACCTCCTAGTTTTCATTAACAGATTTAGATGTGTAAGATGCCAAATATCTGTACATTTGTATAGGACATGGGCATTTGCTTTTCAAGGGGCCAATTTTAGAGAAGGTGCAACTCCTCTCGTGTAATATAAGGAACAAGATTATCAAAAAACAACCCCAGGTGCTTAACGTAGGCTTCCTGAAATTGTGCTAGCTGGGTCCAGTAAAATGTGGGGTTTTGTATTGCATTGGAGACTGTAAAGTCCTCTAAAGGTGCTGGGAAGGGAACATTCCTGGGCAGCTCCTGTGAATAGGTGAAATTCTAATCCAGATAGCCAGAGCAGGTTGCTTTCATGCTTTCCCTGCGAGAAATGAGAGTGATGTGCAGATGTTTTCTCTCTATTCTGTCTTGGACTTCTGTTGCCTTACACTTGGATCACTTCTCTTATTTATGACACCTGCTAGGTCTTTGTAGACGTTTGAGTTTTCAAATTGGAGACAATATAGAGAATAGAAAAGATGGAGAGTATACAACTCCTTAGGGATTGCACAGACCCACAGTTCAATATGAAGGCAAAAGTAACTTATAACCAACTTAAATAGAAAGATCTTTACTTAAAAATCAAGTAGATAGAACCAACATGTCGGGGTCTGGGAAGTGAACAAGCAATCTCAAGTTGAGAAGGAAGTGAAGATTGAGCCATCAAGAACAAATGGGTTCGTGGATTAGTGGGAGTTTTAGCTGACCAGAGATTGAAACCAAGAGCAAAGACAAGTTGAGAGCCTAATTTAATGAATTAAACTTCATCAGACTGGATGTAATAAGGAGATACTGTTTATCAGTTAGATACCTAACTTTTTAAAAAAAGAGTTATTTATTTATTTATTTATTTATTTATTTATTTATTTATTTATTTATTTATTTGACAGAGAGAAACACAACTTGAGAGGGAACACAAGCAGGGGGAGTGAGAGAGGGAGAAGCAGGCTTCCCACTGAGCAGGGAGCCCCCTGTTGGGCCTGATGCTGGGACTCTGGGATCATGACCTGAGCTGAAGGCAGATGCTTAACAACCAAGCCACCCAGGTGCCTGGATACCTAATTTATTTACTGAGAATATCACACAGAGTAGTAAAGTAGTTTATAAATATGTGCTTTTGTTGTGTTAAATAGACATTGAAGGAAGACCTACTCCAGAAAAAGGAAAAGAGGAGAAGTTTCTGTCACCAAGTTCTTGGAGACAAAAACTCTCCTTATTCCTTTGTATGAAAGCAGTAGAAAAGTCCTTAGCATCCAAAATATTTGAGAACTTTCTTTTTAGAGGCTACACTGGGATTACTATATGAAAACCTATTATTCTTTTTCTTACATTTCTGGCTATTTTTATTGCAGAAAATGAGTTGGTAATGAGATCACGGAAGGTTTTTCTAATTGAAACATACTGTGGTCAGTTATTTTGAGATGAGATAGGAAAAAGGACATAGCGGATGGTGAAAGCCAAGTCAGTGCAGTGGTGCTTATTAAGGCCAGCCCTATGTTGGCATGGCAGCTACGAGGTAATGATGTGACTTCCAGCTTTCCTAAAATTAATGGGGTGATACTCTTCCATGGCTATGCTCAGGTGAATATTAATTTGTTTTAAGTTACCTCCCTAATATCTCTATTTCTGATCAAGTTTCAAAGGCATATATCTTTTTAACTCCAGAGGAAAAGATTGTTTTATAAAAGATGTCTGTATAAAGTAAACCTTCATATGGCCTTTGAGCCCAAGGTATATGGCTTTGAGTAAGAAAACTCTTTATACCTACTGACAGGGGAAGGCAGAGCCACACCAACACTCTCCTCCTCTCTGCCAATTTGAAGAGGATTCAGGTTCTCTATAATTTTAAAAGAGCACCTTGTGGAGGCTTTAAAGCTACCCCCAAATGTTAGAACTCTCTGACTCTACTGATTTCCTAAGAGCACATTAGGAAATGAATCTCTTGGTTATTTTATTTTTTAAAGGAGGAGAGGATTGGATGCTATTATTTCTAGAGCAAAAATTTAGATTTAGTTCATTTTAGCCACAATGACCTCAAGCTGGTCATGTGAGGGAAATCTCACATTTGTACACTCTGCCTTTTCTGTACCCCCTGATTCTTGTTGCTACGTCTGCCTCCATCTGAGCTGTTCTCCTTTCTTTCCCTTTTCTCATGTTAAGGAGGCACCTCTCCTCCCACCGTTGACTAACACCATCACTTATGCTCTGACTTTCACGCCTGCCTTTTCCTTCCCAGGAAGTGTAAGTTATCTAATACCTCTCATTTCAACTGTACTTCCAGATATTCTTCCTGTAGAGGCTCTTTCTTACGAGTATGAGTATGTTCAAGTCTTTCCCATCTGAAAAAAACAAACCAAGCCTCCCTGAACCTTCTTTGTCCCTACAGTTCTTCTTGGTGCTCACCATTGCCAGTTCCTCACATATCACACAATCTTCAGCTCCTCTAATCTAGTTTCCAAATCCAGTTAGCTCCCATTTAAGATCTCCCTATGATTTCCATGATTAAATCTAAACCTTTGTCTTAAGTTACCTCTTAACTTTGCTTTCTTTTCTGAAACACTGTCTTTTCTGGACCACCATGATACTATATATTTCTGGTTTCCTTCTTAATTCTTTTTCTGTTCCTTAAACACTTCACCTCTTCTATAGGCTTCTCCCAATCCACCTGACCTATAATAATCAGGGATTTCAAGTTTGAATTTTAAGACAATTACTGATTCTAATTTCTACTTTCTCTTTGTATAATGACATTTGCACATATATGACTTAAATTACCACTATACATTAGTGACTAACAAAGTTATATCTCTTTGTCAGAGTTCTTCTTTGAGCTTCAGATGTAGGTATTCCAACTGCATGCTTATTATGACTTGAACACCTCAAATGTATAGCCACCTAAACACACCCCAAACTGAACTTATCTTCCACCCAAGCCTAACCCTTGTGCAGTGTTTCTTAACTGAGTGAATTGCATCACATGCTCCTGATTCCATAAGCAAAAACCTAGGAATCATCTATAATCTTCCTCTGCTTTACCAAGCCATGTCAAATATCGTAATACCCTGTTGATTTTCTCTCTTAAATATCTTTCATCTTCCTCCACTTCTTTCTGTAATCTGTTGCTATAATTTTTTACTGGGACTACTATAGTAGCCTCCCATTTAGAGCTCCTGCATGCATGCTTACCCTACTTTAAGAAGTCTACCAAATGGTGCTTTGGTGGTAATAAACCTTAAAATCTTTATAATTTTTAAATAATAATATTAAAAAATACAAATCTCTCATGTCATTCCCCTGTTTAATGCCTTCTATGCTTTCAACTTGTTGCTATGATGAAGTTACAAATACCTAATGTACTCCCTGTGTCCTTAAATTATTTGGCCCTTTACTGCCTGTCTAGACATATCTACCCCATCCTCAATCCATATTTCTACCACTGACCTTGTCAGTTCTCTAAATATACTAAGTTCCCCCTGTCCCTAAACCTGCAGTCAGACTGGCTTCTCTGCCTAGACTATTTTTCCTTATCACTAACTCCTGTTTCCATTTAAGTCCTATACATCTTTTGCATCTCAGCATAAACACCACTATCTTAGGGAAGCCCTTTCTGACTCACTAGTTTTAATCAGGACTATTAACCCTGTTAATAGACTTTTTCCTCATAGCATTGTTATTTTAAAGATTTTATTTATTTATTTGCCAGAGAGAGAGAGAACACACACAAGCAGGGGGAGAAGCAGACTCCCTGTTGAGTAAAGAGCCCAAGGCAGAACTTGATTGCAGAACTTGATCACAGGACCCAGGGATCATGGCCTCGTCCAGAGGCTGATGCTTGCTTAACCAACTGAGCCATCCAGGCACCATCCCCTTTTCCTTCATAGCAGTTCATTCAACTGTAATTTAAATGTGACAGTTTGTTAGTGTTTATGTAATATACTAGACTGTAAATTCCATAGGACAGTTACAATTTTCTAGGCAGCTACTTGTAATATAGAAATCCGATAAACAACATCTTAATATCAATGATAGCAGCAGACTTAAGATATGGTGGGTTCAGTAGCAATCACTTGTAGACCCAAGACTTAGGCAGGTAAAAACACAGGAATGGAAGAGAAGATCTGAAATAAATGGAAGGTATTGGAGGATCAGAGACACATATAATGAGAGTTTAACTGTCTCTTAAATGAGGGATGCCCACCAGATTTCAGCTCATATATTATCTTTGATCTACTGTTTTTATCTTCTAGGGGTGATGTATTGAGAGGGATTTTGAGCTTGTATTAGAACTGAGGTAGAAAAGAAGCGTTGTCATAAAATAATGATGTCTTTCCCAAAGTGGGAGAGTGAAGTAAGGGCATAAGTATTGTAAGTTCACCATGTCTATTAAAAAGTAATGCCAAGTAATTATGGTCCAAGTCTCAGTCTGCCAATAATATTGGGTAAAACGAGCTCATTTAAATAAAATCCACTAAGGAAAGGAATTTACTAAGAATAGAAATCAAAATAAACAAAATTTTAAATACCAAACACAAAAACCAAAAGTGGGAGGAAACTTAATGGGTATAACAACTGATTTTACCAAGGAGCTTTTCACTTGTACTAAAATTTTGTAGTCAGTTTTCCCAATGCAGGTAGAATAATAATATTAACATATTTTTTAGCCTTTACCATATTCAAGACAATGTGATACAGCCTTACATTTGTTAACTCATTTAATCCTCAAAAAAGCTCATGAGATAAATACTATCATTATCCCCATTTTATAGACAAGAAACTAAATTTCAGAGAGATTAAATCACTCATGGAATCACTTAAAACATAATGCAGGGACCAGGATTTTAATCTGGATTTCTAAGATTAAAAAAAGAGAGGCATGTATTTTTTTTAAAAGATTTTATTTATTTATTTGACAGAAACACAGCCAGAGAGGGAACACTAGCAGGGGGAGTGGGAAGGAGCAGGCTTCCCACCAAGCAAGGAGCTCAGTGCTGGCTAGATCCTGGGATTCTGGGATCATGACCTGAGCCGAAGGCAAACACTTAATGGACTGAGCTGCCCAGATGCTCCTAGAAGTTCTGTTTATACATAACATTTGAGAAAAACCTTAAGGCATATAGAAAGATACATTTGTAAATGAAGTAAATTCTACCAATAAAGAACAAACATATCAATATTTTTGTTGAAATACTGAAAGACATAATTTTGCAACTCTAGAAAGACAGCTGAAAGGAATAGTTTATATCAAAACTACGAAAAATTTTAATCCAGGGAGTTATTTTTTATGTAACTGTAAAATAATTAATGGTTTACTTAATTTTTTGAAGCATCCAAGTAAAACGAATCAGTATGATATTTCTAGAGTTATCACTTTCCAATTTTTGATAAACACTACTAAGTGTGATATTTCCAATCTTAAAATTATCCTAGGCTTCTATATTAATTCTTGAATATGGTAATTTATAGCCACAATACAATATGTAAGTTATTGAAATGCCCTTTTATTTGGATTGAGTCAAGATCTCTTAAGGAAATATTTGTGTAATAAGACTTGAGAAGTGACTCTAGGTGATAAAAATGTGACATAGGCAGAAAACATAAGTACTCTTTAAGTCTTTGTAAAAGGAAGCATTTTGATAATAAGATCTTTATAGACTCAGCTAAGACCAGGTCTCCAGGATCATGACCTGAGCTGAAGGCAGTCGCTTAACCAACTGAGCCACCCAGGCGCTATTTTTTTTTTTTAAAGACTATTTATTTGACAGAGAGAAACACAGCCAGAGAGGGAACACAAGCAGGGGGAATGAGAGAGGGAGAAGCAGGCTTCCCGCCAAGCAGGGAGCCCGATGTGGGACTCGATCCCGGGTCTCCAGGATCATGACCTGAGCTGAAGTCAGTTGCCCAACCAACTGAGCCACCCAGGCGCCCTGATCAGCTATTTTTCTAAAATAAAAATCGAGGAGACTCTTAGAACTACCAGTCATGTCTTTCATAAGCATGATAAATATTCTAAAATGATAAGAGAAAACCATTGTCTTGGTATGATGTTTATATCTGACATCTTATTTTATATCAGTGGAAAAGATTTCTTTTTCTGTATCAAGGAGACACTGAGCCATTAACTCTTGTCAACGTTTTTCTCTCTTTCTCTCTTTAATTTTTTTAAATAAGGTAATTTATTACCTCAGGGTGCTCTGTCATATTGCCTAAACCAATCCACTAAGCCAAGGACTGAACTTGAAAAAGTGGAGTGTTTTTTTGTGTGTGTGTGTTATTCTGCAATCAGGAGATAGTTGGACTTCTAACACTCAGTTGATCCTGTGAACTCTGCTGTTTACACAAGGAGTTGTCAAAGTTTTTCTGTAAAAAGCCAAGAAATAAATATTTTAGACATTGTGGACCATATGGTCTACATCACAACATCAGATGTTGTAAAATGAAAGTGGTCATGGGCAATATATAAATGAATAAATATGACTGCTATGTTTCCATATAACTTCATTTGCAAAGCAGACAGGGAACCATATATAGTCTACAAGTTATAGTTTGCCAACTTTTACTTTGTACCTTCACTCGGGTCACTAGCCACCAGTTCTTCTACCCAGGATTAAGATTGTGCAGGTCGAAGTACCACTTGAGCTACATTTTCCAGACAAGATTGTTTTGCAGTGGCACTAAAAAAATTATCACCAGTCTTCTATTTGGGATCTGAAAAAGACCTTTGAAATACCAAATGATGGATGGAATTTTTTCCTTTCTGCCTGTCTCCAGCCCCCTTCCTTCCTTCCTTCCTTCTCCCCCACCCTGCCCACCCCAGTTTCTGTCTCACAGATCAGCAGATTTTTTTTTGAAGCCCAAGTGTACATTAGGTGCTAAAATACAACGGTGAGGAAGATTTAGGTTTCTGACTTAGAGATGCTTTCAGTCAAAGGGGAGGCAGCAGAATAAAGAGACCATTTCAATACATTGTTTTAGATACTACAGTAAAAGGATGAGAACAATATTATGTGAACAAATTGTTTCAGCTTTGGAGGGACAGTGAAAATTTTCCAACTGGGTGTGGTAGCTAAACTTAGATTTGAAAGATGAGTATTATCCAGACCAATGTTACAGAAAGTAGTCTGAAAAGTGTCCCAGCAGGCGGGGTTTCATAACAAATTTGGAGGTATAACGAATCACGTTGAGCTCATTAAAGGGCAAGAACAAACAGTGCAGATTAACACATGAAATTGATAAAGAATGAAGCTGGAAAGGCAGGAAGGACCTTTTGGGCATGGTAGTTCATGTTACCCTTTAGCTCACTAGGACAGCTCAAATATCCTCCTATTTTGTTTTCTGATCCCAAACATGACTCTCTTCAATATATTCATACCATTGCAAAAATGATCACAGTCTGATAGAGTTCATTTTTCCTTAAACTCCTTCCATGGATACTCACTGCTCTCAGAATTATTTCCAATGCTAAATAAGACCCCCAAACTATAAAAATAAAGATCTGGTTCTGACTGCATCCCTAGACTCATCTTTCATCAGCTCCATCTCCATGATCTGGTTGTTCTTTTTTTTTTTTTTTTAAAGTCTTTAATATCTTCCAAACATGTTTTTATATTATCTTTTGTTAGGTTTATTCCTAGGTACCATAGACAAAGAATAGCCTTTGTTGCTATTGAAAACCATATCTTTTGTTTTAATTACATTTTCTCATACCTTGCTATTGGCATAAAAATGTAATTGATTTTTACATATTGATCTTATGTCTAGTCTCCTACTGAACTCTACTATTAATTCTAATAGTTTGTTTATATATTCTTTTGGGGTTTTCATATTGGGAATTCATATCAGCTACAAATAATTTAGCTTTACTTTCCTTCTATTCCTTATAGCTACCTGACTTCTCTTGTAACTTTGAGCCCTCTAGTACTTCCAGTACAATGTGGAAATGACGTGGTGTTGACTTATAATCTTGTTCTGATTTTGAAGGACTGCTTTCACATTTATATTGAATATCTTGTTTGTTTTCGGGTTTTTGAAGATAGCCTTTGTTAGTTTAAGGAAATAAATCTTATTTCGACTTTGTTACTTAAATTTTTTTTTCCATTATTTCGACTTTGATAAGGATTTTTAACAGAAACAAATGTTCAAATCTCCATTTCTAGAATAAATACAGCTTTTTAAGAAACACATTTATGGATTTTATCTATTAATATTTTATTTATATTTTAAATCTATGTTCATAATTGGGATTAGTCTGTAATTATTTTTGTTCTTATAAAGTTATTTGGTTTTGATGGTAAGATAATGCTAACCTCATAAAATGGGTTGTGAAAAGTACTTTCTTTTACAACCTCTAGAAGACTTTGTAGAACAATGAAAATAACTGCCTTTGAATTTTGGTAGAATTTACCTTAAAATCATCTGAACCTAGTGTTTTATTTGTGGGTATATGTTAACTACTTATTCAGTTTTTTAAAATGGTTTAAGGTCTCTCCTTTTCTGTGCTTAGTTTCAGTGAAGTTATTTTTTTTTCCTGGGAATGTATTTTGATCTAAGATTTTAAATGTATTTTATTGTCTTTTATAAATTTTCACTATAACAATTTATTCTCTTTTTCATTTTAAATATTTGGACTTGTGGGGGGTTTTGTTTATTTTTCTTCATTAGTATTGCTTGAGATTCATAAATTTCACTGGGTTTTTCATTAGCCAAATTTTAGCTTTATTGATCTTATTCACTTAATGGTTTTTTTTTCTATTTCATTAAGTTTTATGGGTTTTATTTATTTCTTCTTTCAACTTTTTTTGGTTTATTTTGTTAGGCTTTTCCTAACTTATATTGGAAGTGTATTTCATTAACTTTTAGTGTTTTTTTTTTCTTAACATGAGCATTTAAGTCTGTAAAATTTCTTCCTTATATTTCTTTGGATGAAAGACACAATATAATAGAGAAACAGAATAGCAGATATTAGAAAAGAATTGGTTCACACGATTATGGAGGTGGAAGAATCAGTCAGAGATACCATTCATACCAAGTCTGAAACATGGGAACATTGTGTGTATGTGTTGGAGAAGGGACTGATGGTGTAAGTTCTGATGATCTTGAATCGAAAAGCCCTAGAACCAGGAGCACCAGATGTCCAAGGGGAAGATAAGATGGATGACCCAGATCAAGCAGAGAAAGCAAATTCACCTCTCACTCGTCTGCCTTTTTTTTTTCAAGATTTATTTTTATTTTTGAGAGAGAGAGAGCATGTTGGACGGAGGGGAAGTGGGAGAGGGGGAGAGAGGATCTCAAGTAGACTCGCTCTGACCCTGGAGCTTGCTAAGGGGCTTAATCTCACAATCCTGAGGTCATGACCTGAGGCAAAAATTAAGAGTCAGAGGCTTAACTGACTAAGCCACCCGGATGGCCCTCTCCTCTGCCTTTTTGTTCTATTCAGGCCAGAAATAGGATGCTATCCATCCATAGTGGAGAGGGCTATTTAGTTTACCAATTCAAACTTTAATCTCTTCTGGAGAATGCCTTCAGAGACACATCCAGATATAATATTTTACTAGCTATCTGAACATCTTTTAGCCCAGTCAAAATGACATATAAAATTAACCATCACATATTTTAGATGTGTGAAGATTGAAATTCTCTATTTTCTCATTATTTAGCTCTGAGTATTTTTCAAGTTTTTGTTATGAATTTTTTGTCTGTGAATTATCTCTGAAAGTTTTAAAATAGCGAAATACATGTAGTTTTTAAAGATATATTTTTAATTTCTATTTCAATTGTGTTCTTATAAGAGAAAATAGTCCGTGGGATTGAAATTTATTGAGACTTGATTAATGGTCTAAAACTGGCCATTTTAGGGCACCTGGGTGGCTCAGTGGGTTAAAGCCTCTGCCTTTGGCTCAGGTCATGATCTCAGAGTCCTGGGATCGAGGCCCACCTCAAGCTGTTTGCTCAGCAGAGAGCCTGCTTCTTCCTCTTTCTCTCTGCCTGACTCTCTGCCTACTTGTGATCTCTCTGTCAAATAAATAAATAAAATCTTTAAAAAAACTGGCCATTTTAATAAATATTCTAGGTTCAGTTAAATATGTATATTTTTAAGGAGCATGTACTGGCTCCTTACATATGGAACATGTTTATAATTTTCATTAGCTCAGACTTAATAGTTCTGTTGTTTAGTCTTCGTCCTTATTAGGGCTAGTTTTCTTGAACTGTAAATTACTGAGTGTTAAATGGTGGAATTATTTATTTTCCTTGTTCTGTTTATTTTTTTTTGAAATTTTAAAAATTATGCTAATAAACATATACAAATTTATAATTATATCTTTCCATCTGACAGAAGAAAGTTAAATCCCCTTAGAGGGAATACAGCAACAAGCATATATTCTACAATATTACATACATGGTATTCAGTATTCAAATAAAATGTATGAAGCCACCCAAGAGACAAAAATGATCAAAAACAAAAAAGAAAATCAGTTAATAGAAACATACTTAAAGGTGAACTATATTTTAGAAGTATCATAATTCCACATGAACTTTAAAATAATTGTGTTTAATATTCAAGAGAACAGATACCAAGATGGAGAATTCCACAAGAGAACTGGTTTCTCAGCTTTTAGATCTATTACAAAGTATAGAATTTGGAAAAAGTATCAAGAGGAAAAAAGCAAGGCAGAATATCAGCCTTATTCTTTGCAGTTTCTTAAACTCCAGTAACTTGTTCCCTCAAGTTCTTCTTGTCTTTGTAGCATTAAGCTCTATTTGTTTCCCCAGTCTTGTGAGAATGTTGAAGTTTTAAGCTGCTGCTTTCTGCATGATTTCTAGGTTGACAGTTACTTTCTCACAAATATTTCAAGGAAAAATGAAGCAGAAAATATGGTCACCTTAGGATGTCTCTGTTCTTTCTAATCTGGGCTGCTTAAGCCCTGGATGTCTGTGTTTCACTCTGATGTGTTAAAGTGGTTGTTTATTCATTTTTATTGTACCAGCAATTATTCTCCATGGAAAGGTTGGTTTTTACAAACTAATCTGCCCTAGACAAAAGTGAAAATCCTTAACACTTCCCTTTTAACAGGATAGGTTAATTGATTTTTTATTAGTTTTAATACAGATATTCTTAGGTACATTGCTATAATCTTTTTCAGTCCCCTTTTCTCAGTTTACTCTTCTAGTTTTTGTCTTTTGCTATTCAAAGTAGAATGCAGGATATATACACTATTTCTAATATTTTTAGTAGTTACCTAGAAACTTTTAGTATTCATATTTGACTTAATGTAGTCTAAAGTTAATATCTTATCCCTCTTCTGAAATAAATCAACAATTTCCCAAAGCAAACTTAAAAATGAAAAACAAAGATATCACAATTCTGGACTTCAAGTTACATTACAAAGTTGTAGTGGTCAAAACTGTATGGTACTGGCACAAAAATAGACACATAAATCAGCAGAACAGAATAAAAAACCCCAGAAATGAACCTTCAACTATATGGTCAGTTAATCTTTGAAAAAGCAGAAAAGAATATCCATGAGAAAAAGATAGTCTCTTCAACAAGTGATTTTGGGAAAACTGGACGGCAAAATGCAGAAGAATGAAACTGGACCACTTGTTTATATGAAACACAAAAATAAATTCAAAATGAATTAAAGACCTAAATGTGAGACTTGAAACCATAACAATCTTCAGGAAAACACAGGCTATAAGCTCTCTGACATCAGCTGCAGCAACTTTTTTCTAGGTATGTCTCCTAAGGCAAAGGAAACAAAAGCAAAAATAAACTAATGGGACCACACAAAGTGAAAAGCTTCTGCCCAACAAAAGAAACAATCAATAAAACTAAAACGCAACCTATGGAATGGGAGAAGATATTTGCAAATGACATATCTGATAAAAGGTTAGTATCCAAAAAATATAAAGAACTTATAAACTCAACACCCCAAAAAACAAATACTCCAACTAAAAACAGGTAGAAGACACGAGTAAACATTTTTTCAAAGAAGATATCCAGATGGCCAACAGACACATGAAAAGATGCTCTACATCACTGATCATTAAAGAAATGCAAATCAAAACTATGTGGTATCCCCTTACACTGTCAGAATGGCTAAAATCAACAATACAAGAAACAATGGGTGTTAGTGAGGATGTAAAGACACCCATTGTTTCTTGTATAAATATAACAATACAATGTTTCTGTGGGAAACATTCAATGTTGTCTATTAAAGAAACATCCCTCCCTAGTAGATAAATATTTGATCTTTGTCATTAATATACACCATTATAAACATGGAGCTAAATAGGGGATGGGACAAAATTATGGGGTGAGAAGAGGTGATTGTGACTCTGTGATAAGGAGGGGGCTGAGGAAAGAAGGTAGTGAACAGAAATTCCAGGAGTAGAGGGATGAAGGAACTGCAGGTTTGAGTTTTTTACTCATGGTAAGGTGACAATGAAGGGCACACTGGGTTTTATTTTGTTTATTTTATTTTATTTTAAAGATTTTATTTTTTTATTTGACAGAGAGATAGAGAGCACAAGTAAGCAGAACAGCAGGCAGAGGAAGAAGGAGAAGCAGGCTCTCCAATGAACAGGGAGCCCAACATTGGGCTTGATCCCAGGATCCTGGGATCATGACTTGAGCTGAAGGCAGCTGCTTAAATGAGCCACCCAGATACCCAGCACACTGGATTTTAACTTGGCTATTCAATCTCCCCATTTCCCCCTAGGCCTAAAAGATTCATCTGCTCTCCATTCCACAGTCATTACCTCTTATGTTTCCCTCCCTTGTGGTCCACGCATTTTCTCTCCTTGAGCTCTGGATCCTACACACTAACATTCATCATAAATAGGACTCTTACTTCATTTGAGGCACTCCTCAATGTATCAGGGAGAAGCAGAAAATGGCAGGTTGTTCAACTTTTAATAAATCCTCATATTACTTCATCAAACTATATTTAGAGTTCAACACTTAGGTACTCAGAAAATTACTCAAATTAGAAAATTTATCATTATTGTTTGTTTCTAGAGAAACTGTGCTAATGGAGAGTGGCCTGATGCAAAGTAAAAAAGTTATGCACCTGTACAAATGCTTATATACAAAGTCTATGTTTTAAGTTTTGTTCTATCAATTCCTCTTCTTGCTCATATTTCTAAGACCACAACAACAATATAACCTGGCCTTGAGGGAAGAAGAGCTGCAAGGAATTGAGAACAGAATATTAACTGTAGGGAGAGAGTTGGGTATGATTTTTATATGTTCACTTTGATAATTTTTCTTTTGACTAATAAATTATTTTAGGTGTATCTTTCAAGCTGTTTAAGACCTTGATGGAGCTGCCTGTTCCATTAACACTGGTAGCTTTGGGGGACAATTAACAAAATTTGTAACACATCTAAAAGGAAAGCATTTTATTTTCTTCTACTGGACAAAAGAAATACAAACAGATGGGGGTAAAGTAGGTAATGACGTAGGAAAAGAAACACTGAGTAGTTCAGACTAACATTAATCACATCAGATATTGTTTATGGGATTGAGTCAATCTGACCCTACAATACTACAACCTAATTTCCTAGGCCTTCCAAAACACTCTATATATTATTTATTAAAGTTTATTTTTTAATCGCCATGCAGATATAAGTAGGCTCCTGAGAACAATGAGTTATGACTAGAAAAAAAAATGAGTCATACAATATATGTGTTTTGCTGCATTTATTCTTAAAGGCTATACTTTTCCACTTTTAATAAAGATAACAGCATTCTGTGTTTCATGGTCATTAATCAACCAGCAGCTTCATTGATTCTTCCTGTTAGACAACTCTATTCAGAAAACTACCAAGATAGCAGATTCTCTTGCTTATAGAACAACCACACCCGTAGCAGCAAAGATTTATCAAAAAGCACATAATCTCTTCTTTTCTACTTCCATCCCGTTGACAGAGTATTTTAGCAACACTGCTATGTACATTGATGTCTTTATAATAGGAGGACAAGAATCTTATTATTTTTCCTTGGTAAGATGAAATGTTAGAATAATAACAAGGGTTAAAGATAGTGAATTTTTCATTCTCTTTTAAGAAGCAGCACTGTGTATTAATATGTATTCCATTTTCTAACTCAAGAAGACATTTTGGGGAATATTAAAATTTATTTTAAATTTATAAACAATAAAATTCAGTCTTTATGATGCATGGTTCTGTGAGGTTTGAGACCTACTTCTTTAACCCTCGGTACCACTGGACTGTTTTCTATCTCTATAGTTTTACATTTTCCAGAATGTCAAATAAAAGGAACCATGTAGTATATAGACTTTTGTGTCTAACTTTTTTTAGCCAGCATAATATATTTGAAATATATGCACATCGTTGTAGGTATCAGTACTTCATACCTTTTCATTCTTAAGCAATATTCCTTTAAATGGATTTAACACAATATGATTAACCATTCTCCAGATTAAGGAAAAGTGGATAGCTTATAGTTTTTGTCAAACAAAGTTGCTAATATACATTTGTCAGCAGGTTTTTGTATGAACATACTTTCATTTCATTTAAATAAATGCTCATAAATACTGTGAGTGGCATTTCTGGGTGCAAAGTAACTGTGTGTTTATAAGGAACTGCCAAGATATTTTCCTTGGTGACTATACCATTTTCCATTTCTACCAGTGGTTTATGAGAAACCGAGTTATTCCACATCCTTGCCAGCATTAGCATTGCCAGGTGTTTTGTTGTTGTTTCTTTTATGTTTGTTGATCATTCTAATAGATGAGGAGTGGATTCTTATTCTGTGTTTAATTTATATTTCCATAAAGAGTAAGGATGTTGGTTATCTTTTCATGGACCTCATTTGCTATCTGTATATTTTCTTTGGTGAGGTATTTGTTCAAATCTTTTGCTCGCTGTTATTGAGTTTTCTTATTGTTGAGCTTTGTGAGCTCTTCATATGTTCTGGATGAATATTTTGTCAGATATGTAATTTGAAAGTATTTTCTGAGTTTGTGTCTTGTTATTTCATTCCCCGAATGTCTTTCACAGACCAAACATTTAGTTTTAATAAACCAATTAATCATACTTTACTCTTATACCTTATACATTTAATGTCATGTCTTAGAAATGAGAGTCTAGCCCTAGATCTCAAAGATTTTCTCTTAGAGTTTTATATTTTACATTTATATCTATGCACTATTTTAAGTCATTTTTTTGGTATAAGGGATGAGTATATGTTAAGGTTTATTCCTTTGAATATGGATATCCAAATGTCCCAGCACCATTTATGAAAGAGACTCGCCTTTCCCTATCAAACTGACTTTGTTCTTTTCTCAAAAATTAGTTGTACTTTTATGTATAGGTCTGTATCAGGACTCTCTATTGCATTTTATTTATTTATATGTCCATTCTTTTGCCAAAAATAAACCAGAAGCCTGATGTGGGGCTTGATCCCAGGACTCAGAGATTACGACCTGAGCTGAAGGCAGATATTTAACCACCCAAGCCACCCAGGTGCCCCTCAATTACTATAGTTTTATAATGAATTTTTAAATCAAGTACTGTGAATCCTCCAACTTTATTTAAAAATTTTTGGCCATGCTAGTTCCTTCGATTTTCCATAAAGATGGCATATATATTTTCATCCTTTTAATATATATCCTTTAACTTATTTTTATAGGCAGTTTATCACTGAATCTTTTTAAAAATCCTGCCTGATTATCTTTGCCTCTTATTAAGTGAATAAATTTAGTCCATTTGTATTAATGTAATGATTTATATGGTTGGATTTTGTTGGCCATTTAGGTACTTTTCTGTTTTTCTCCTCTGATATTTGTTTCTCTGTTCTCTCTTCCATACCTCTTTTGGATACTTGAATTTTTTAGAACTATCACATTTTAGTTTGTGTGTTGGAATTTGGATACTACCACTCTGTATTTTTAATGGTTTATTTTTAAAACATACATACCCAACTTTTTTCATAGTCTTCTTAGAGTTAATATCTTACCACTAAATATAAAAAACAGGTCTTGCACAACTAGTCAGAAGGTCAGTAAGGAAAGAAAGGATCTAAACAACACTATAAACCAGTTGGATCTAACTGATATAAACCGAAACATTTCATCTAACAACAGCAGAATACTTTCATTCATTGCTGGCAGGAATGCAAAACGGCATAACCACTTTAGAGGACAGTCTGGCAGCTACTTGAAAATAAACATACTCTTATCATATGATCTAGCAATTACACTCCTTGCTATTCACCCAAAGGAGTTAAAAATTTAAGCTCACAAAAAAGGATATTTATAGCAGCTTTAGTCATAATTATCAAAACTTGGAAGAAACCAAGATGTCCTTTAGTAGATGAATGGATAAATAAACTGTGATACACCCAGACAATGGACTATAATTCAGTGCTAAAAAGAGATCAGCTATCAAGCCATGAAAAGATATGGGGGAGCCTTAAATGCATACTATAAAGTGAACAAAACCAATTTCAGAAGGGTATATACTGTATGATTCCAACCATGTGACATTGTAGAAAAGGCAAAACTGTGGAGACAATGAGAAGATCAGTATTTTCCATGGGTAGTGGGAGGAGGAGGGTTGTAGTGAAATGAATAGGCAGAACACAGGATTTTTAGGGCAGTGAAAATACCCTGTATCAGGATGAATATATGTTATTATGTATTTGTCTAAACTCTGGCATATACAACACCAAAAGTGAACTCTAAGGTAAACTGTAGACTTTGGGTAATTATGATATGTCCATCTAGATTCATTATTGGTAAAAACAAAACAAAACAAAACAAACCGTTCTAGTGAATGATGTTAATAGTGGAGGAACCTAGGTATGTTGGGGTCAGGGGTATATGGGAAATCTCTGTACCTTTCTCTCAACTTGGTTATAAATCTAAAACTTCTCTAAAAAGATAAAGTCTTAAAAAAGAAAAAAACCACAGTGAAGTATCACCTCATATCCAAAAGGATAGCCATTTTCTTTCCTTTTTTAAAGATTATTTATTTATTTATTTATTTATTTGTTTGTTTGTTTATTTATTTGTCAGAGAGAGTCATAGAGAGAGACAGTGAGGCAGGGAGAGCAAGGAGCCCAACACAGAACTCAATCCCAGGACCCTGGGATCATGACCTGAGCTGAAAGAAGATGCATAAGTGACTGGGCCACCCAGGCGCCCCTGGCCACTTTCAAAAGTACAGAAAATAACAAGTGTTAGTGAGGATGCAGCAAAGTTGGAATCTTTGCGAAGTGTTGGTGGAAATTTAGAATGGTGCAGCTGTGTGGAAAACAGGGTGGAACTTCTTCAAGATATTAAAAGTAGAATTACTGTATGACCTAGAAGTCCCACTTCTGGGAATATATCTAGTAGAATTAAAAGCAGGATTCTTTTTTTAAAATATTTTATTTATTTGTTTAGCAGACAGATCACAAATAGGCAGAGAGGTAGGCAGAGAAAGAGGGGGGAGCAGGCTCCCCACTGATCAGAGAGCCTGATGTGGGGCTTGATCCTAAGACCCTGAGATCATGACCTGAGCCAAAAGCAGAGGCTTAACCCTCTGAGCCTCCAAGGCGCCCCTAAAAGCAGGATTCTTGAAGAGATATATACATACCTGTGTTTATCACAGCATTATTCACAATAGCCAAGATGTATAAGCAACCTGAATATCTAGATGAATGGATTAAAAATATCACACACACACACACACACACACACACACACACACACCACAGTGAAGTATGATAGTATGATGCAGGCTTAAAAAAAAGGAAATCCTGTCACATGCTACTACATGGAGAAAAGTTTAGTGTATTCTGCAAAGAAATCAGTCACAAACAACATACTGTATGATTCCACTCATGAAGTATATGAAAGTAGTCAAAATCATAGAAACAAAATAGTAGTTATCAAAGGCAGGTGGGAGTAAGAACTAATGTTCAGTGTGTATATAGTTTTAGTGTTGAAAGATGAAAAAGTTCTATAGATCTGTTGCACTATAATGTGAATATACTTAACACATGCTGAGCTATATACTTAAAAACGGTTAAGCTGGTAAATTTAATGTTATGTGGTTTTTAACTGTATTTTAAAAATATTAAGAAAAAAACCAGTAAAGGACACCAGGGTAGCTCAGTTGGTTAAATGTCTGCCTTTAGCTCAGGCTCATGATCCCACGGACCTGAGATCGAGCCCCAGGTTCTAGGTCCGGTTCCCTGCTCAGCAGTGCATCTCCTTCTCCCTCTACCCCTCCTTCCTGCTTGTGTACTCTCTCTCTCTCTCTCTCTCAGCTCTCTCTCTCATGCTCTCTCTTGCGCTAATAAATAAACAAAATATTTTTAAAAATTTTTAAAAAGAGAAAACACTAAAGTGATGATAGTCACTCTCCTTTAATAGTTAACAAGCAGAATTCTAATAAAAGGTCATCTTAATTTTTCCCTCTAAATGTAGTCTGATAATTTATAAGACCTGATATTTCTCTTTCTTTTTTTTTTTTTTAAAGATTTTATTTATTTGACAGAGAGAAACACAGCTAGAGAGGGAACACAAGCAGGGGAGTGAGAGAGGGAGAAGCAGGCCTCCTGTAGAGCAGGGAGCCCAATGCAGGGCTTGATCCTGGAACTCTATCCTGGGACTCCAGGATCATGACCTGAGCCAAAAACAGATGCTTAATGACTGAGTCACTCAGGCACCCCAAGAACTGATATTTCAAAGGTTTCTATTACCTGAATGAATGCTTGTGTAATGCTTGATGCTGGAATGTTTGATGCTCGTAGTAATAAAATTATCACAATACAACACACAAACAAAAAAATAGAGGTTACAACTTTGTAGGCTCCTTAATTCTTCTCCCTTATGTTATGGTTTTCCAGTGTGTTGTATCTATACACATTGAAAGTTTCTCCCCAGATGATATTTTAATTTTTTACTGCAACTTTGAAACACATTTTAAATAACTAAAGAAAATATGTAATCTCTTACATTTTCCAAATGTTTATAATTCTGCCATTCCTCTTTCATTCCTGAAATTCCAAGTTCCCTTCTGCTTCAACCTAAAAAACTTTCTCTAGCATTTCTTGTAGGGAAGATGAATGGAGACAAAGTCTCTTAATTTTCTTCACCTAAAAAGTGTCTTTATTTGCTGTCATTTTTGATGGATTTTTTTTTCTGTGTTTAAGATTCTGGGCTGATAGAACTTTATATTAAGCCTCAGTGAAGCCTCAGAATTGTTTACACCACAACCAATAACTGATCAGATACTGCACGGATATTCGAACTAATTGCTGCCCCATAATCTAGGTATCCTATAACTTCCCCTGTATCAAGAAAGAGCTCTGGATGTGGATCGTATCATTTTGATTCTGTCTGAATCACTTGAAGTGAAGTGAAGTGAATTTTGATGCTATGTGATTACTTACAATATAGGGTATTTTATTTACAACCTTACAGCATTTGTTGCTGGAGCTAGAGTAAAGATGTCTTTGAAAATGCTATTTCTTACAATTGAGGGCTTACTTTGAGTCCATCTATGGGAAAAATTGAACTCTCTGGTTTCAAAACTTTTTTAACACTAGGGACACCGTTGAGCTCCCTCTTTGCTATATTTTCTCCAGACTGAAACATAGATTTGTGGATCCTCTTCAGAGAGTTCCCGAAGCATTTGGAATGCACCTTGAGCAATGAGCTTATTTCTAATTAGAACTTATATTTTGTTTTCCTGCTGTTGCCTTATTTTCCTTATCCCCCAGTTGAAGGTTCTATAGTTTCTGAGTTTAAATAATCTATCTAAAGTCTTTTGGAACAAATAATAGATATAAATAAATAAAATATAGCATGATCTTTGATAAAACCACTGAATAGGCTGAAGGGATTGATTCTTCCCAAATAATTTATAGTTTTATAGTTTCAGTGGCATTCTAATCAAAGTGCCATTTTGGAAGTAGGTAACATAATTCTAAATTAACTTTGTAAGAATAAAGTGATGAAAATATCTGAGGAATGTTTAGGAGAGAAAGTTAACTCACCACTGTTAATGAGTTAAATTGCTCTATGATATATTGAAACATTTTTAAAAGCTATAATCATTAAGAGTGTGGGCTTTATACAATTCTGGCCAGAGAGATTAATAAAAAGACACATGTTGGTATGTGGAAAATGAGTATTACAACTCAATGTGCATAGGATAAATTATCAAACAGTTTGACTGAAGATTTTATTTCATATTATACCACAACATAAGTTCAAGATGCTTTAAAGTATTAATATTTTTTAAGAATAACACACAAATCTAAATCAGCTAATCTTTGTGAGAAATTTTTTACACATAAGCAATGGAAAAACACACACTCTACCTGTTCCTGTCAGAGGAGGCAGAAAACAAAGAATAATAATCATACTAAAGATCTATATTTATATTGATAACAATAATTATTTTATTAATTAACAAAAATAAAGTGAGAAGAGATGGTATTGCCAGGGACAGCAAGGAGGAATTGAGAAAATACTTGTAATTTAAAAAGTGATTGGGGGATAAAGGACTAAGATGGTAATACAAGAGGCTCCTGAAAAAGGGTAAATATGTGAGATGATGAGTTTTGTTAATTAACTCAACGGTGGAAATTCTTTAACAAGAAATATGCATATCAAATCATCCCATTTGCACCTACATCTCTTATAATTTTATTTGTTAATTGTATCTCAATAGGGGTGAAAAAATTAAAAATTATGCCCAAGGAAAGTTTTGCTAAGATGGTGATATTTGTAGAAGAACTTTAAGGAGGTAAGAAAGCAATTTGCCTAGGTCTCCTAGGGATGAATATTCCAGGCAAACAGAAGAGCAAAAGCAAATCCTGTGGTGCATTTAGGAACAATAAAGAGGCCAGTGCAGGAGTGGGAGGTGGGAGAGCCAGTGAGCAAGGAGAAGAATGAGGGAGTTAAAAGTGAACACAGAGAGCCAGATTACAGAGAGGACTTTGGCTCTTTTTCTGGATCAAATGGAAGCAACTGGGAGGTCTTAATAAAATAATTGATTCAGTAGTACTTAAAAAGACAATCTCAAAAAAAAAAAAAAAAGACTATCTCAGGCTCTTACGTTGAAAACATATTGTGGACAGACAAATCAGAAGCAGGAAGATTCGGTGGAAAGCTTTTGAAATAATCCAGGTAAAAGATGATGGCACCTTAGACCAGGAAAGTAGTAAGAAAGTGGAGAGAAGTTGTAAAATTCTATATATATATTAAAGTTGGAGGCTGACAAGAATGCTGACAAAAAGTGGTATCTCTAATAGTTGCACAGACTCTGGAGGTGGACACCCAGGCTCAAATTTAGGCTTTAGAATTTGCAGCCCTGTTGCCCTGAACAAGTTATTTAGCTTCTCTATGTCTTGGGGTCTACATCACATGGTGATTTTGGGGATTTAAGGAGATAACCTATGTAAAGTGCTTGGAATAGTGCAGGCACATAGTAATCAGTAGATAAAGCATTATTTTCGTAAAAGTTTGTGTTTATTTATTTGAGAGAGAGAGAGAGAGAGAGAGCATGGGGGTGGTAAGAAGCAGACTCCCCACTGAGCAGGAGCCAGGACTAGGTGGGGCTCCATCCCAGCACCCTAGGACACTGACCTGAGCTGAAAGCAGACACTTAACCAACTGAGACACCCAGTCACCCCTAGATAAAGTATTATTACTAGACTTGGACTATGAGATACTGACTTGAATCAATGTTGATGTTGGTAAGCAGGTAGGAAAAAAAGTGTTAAATGAAAAGTATAAAGTGTTATGTGGTCACAAAATATATATATATATATAATGCAAATTATATTTTGAAGTTATTTACATATATATGTATAAACAACGTAAAAGAATATTTCTTGTGATTGGTCTAGATAATAATATTGTGGGTAATCTATTTTCTTATTATGTCCCAAACTTTCTACAATAAACATGCATGTCTTTGTATAATCCGAAGAAAGTTAATAAATGTTTTAGAAAACAATTATTCAAAAAATGTAACAGCCACCCTATTTTATCTCAAAAAAAAATGAGGGAAAATGAAATAAAGAGTATGGAGTAGAGAAAGAGAAAGAAACATCTTTCCTAAGGTAGTTGGAGTAGAGTTGGAAGGAAAATGGAAAAGTACATGGATATGTGGGAAAAGTTTACACAAAGTAGTATCAACTGATTTCTAAGTAAAAACAACAAAAAAGGAAGGCTCTCAAGGGTGTCTGTCATCCCCTCAGTGTTTTTGAACTGGGAGATGGCTAATCAGAGTTCTCCCGATGGCCACTAGGGGGTTCCTGTGGTCCAGGAAGCTTGGTAGCCCAGAATAAACCCATGCCTGGTAGAGTGTGAAAGGGCTTGTTCAGGTAGAAGGAGAAATCTTGTCCACATTTGTGTGTATATTCCTAAATCTTAGAACCATTGAATGTTAGATGAAAGGAACTTAATGGATTTTCCAGCCTAGGTCCTCATTTTAAAATTAGGAAAATAAAACTGAGGGAAGTGAGAGGAACTTACTACAAGTTACATAGTTGGTGAGAACACAATTTGATAACACTCCAATCTAACAAGTGCTTTCTCTATTAACTTACATTGTTAGAAACTGAGGGATGGGCAGTACAGAAGTGACATCACCACATTGTAACCCCAAAGAGATCCAAGTGTTGAAAGTACTGCTCTCTAGTATTATTTTCACAAGCTAATTAAAATAGCATGTGATCTTTGGAAATATATCATATGCCTATTATAGCTACTTTATATTTTGATATAGAGCTTAGCACATTTCTAATGCTCGGGAACTGTCAAATGCCCATTACCCATAGTTTGATTGTTATTAATAGTTTTTTTTTCTTCCCTTTCCTGGTTTACACAACTCCAGGAATTAACCGTCACACTCAGCTTTATTGCTAACAAAAATGAAACAAGCAAAGATATCAAAATATGCCACTGTAAATAGGCAAGATCTTTTAAATTGATGAAGTTAGGTAAACTCTGGGTTCTGTTTTCTACCAGCATCTGGCCCTTAATATCTTCATCATTTTAAATTCTTCAAAGATTCAGTTCTCCTTCTCTTATTCCCATGGTCCTCATTGCCCATGCCTTCCTCCCTTGTTACGTATAGCCTCAAATGTAGCCTCCTTCTTTTCATTCATTTTCTCAGTCATCCAATTCAGAAATATTTATTGAATTCCTTCTGGAGCAAGGTTTGGCACAAGAAGCTGTGGAGCAATACAAAGGGGAAATAAATACTCGTCATGGATTTCAAGGAATCAGTGGTTTAGTAGGGGTATAAAGATGCCCACCAAGAGCTAAAATGCAAGCTGCCTTTGGTATCAGATGAGAGTGGTACAACCAAAACATCAAGAAATTCTTAGAAATGGATATTTCTGCCAACTAGGAAAATTTGGTGCAGTTTTACAGGGAGCTGATATTTAGTAAGGTCTTTGAAAGCGGAGAAGAATATGGCAGATAGAGGACCTGGATCCTTTCTCCACCACAATCCAACTTTCCTTTGTAAAATGGATATTAATAAATATTTAACCAGCTTAAACACATCTATGAATATTCAGTAGCTGCAAATTTATCCTCCCATGCCAGAAAGTTTTGTCAACTCATAAGAGGATGAAGCATTAGTCCTCGACAGTTCCGGCAACATATCAGCTGGTAGAGGAGGCACACTGTCAGAGATGTTCCTTCTCAGCCCCAACTCAGCTTTATGTATCAGAGGGCAAGCTGTAACAATTAAAGATCACTTTGCAAAAGTTGGTCACCCTGGAGTAGTGACCAGGGTGATAATGACCAACAGTGACTCAGGATTATTTGAATCTATTAGGCAAGGGGACTAATTAATAGAACTGTTTGTGTAATATAAATATCAATAAAAGAGGCAGCCAGCTAGCCTGGGCAAGACTAAACAAGCAGTTCTACGGTGTCAGGCTAGAGAGAGAAAAGTGATCAGAATTTTAAAAGTCTTTGCCATCAGTGTCATTAGAGGTCTTGATGACCTTCTCTAAAGAGAATCTATTTGATGAGGGATTAAAAAATGGAAGAAATGCTTGGCATGTTCTTTCCATTGCAAGGCAAAGACAGAAAATATTAAATCCAAAGCCATATTCCTGAGCTATTAACAATGAATAAGTTCCAGACAACAGCTTTCTCTTTTAAGAAGTAGTTGTTAGCACCTCCTTCTTAGCATCCACTCATACAATCCTGAAGCACTCTCCAACCTTCCATTGTCCCCAGTAAGTCTTAATGACAAATCACAGTAGCATAGTACAAGAAGAGAGGTAATCACCACTGGATAAGTTCTGCTAGTTTTAGCGCTTTTTTTGTTGTTGTTTTGTTTGTTTTTAAATTCAAGTAATATTACAGTGCTATATTAGTTTCAAATGTATAATGTAATGATTCAACAATTCTGTACATTTCTTAGTGCTCATCAAGATAAGTATACTCTTAATTGTGCTAGTATTAATTTTTAAAACCACATCCCAAACCACAAAATATACAGCAACAAAATCAGGTAGAACCAGGTATACCTGAGCGAACTTGCCAAGTCTTTTAACATAGGAGAGGAAAAAAGAGATTAAAAAATAGGAAAATTCTGAAGAGTGCGGTCACCACATACTTATACAGTTCGATGCATTGGGCCCTTCTATGAGCAGCTGTTTCTTTTTCTGGGAACCCCCTACTGCATTTTCAGCCAAAGTAGAACAATTTCCTGCATTTAGCTGACCAATCATGGCCAGTTTCCTGACTCTGCGGCAGTCTGGTGAAAGTTTGGTGCTAATGAGGTTTGCATCAAGTATGCAGTCTTCCCATAGTCATTTCTTGTTGTGCCAAGAATAATTCTGTTCCATAGCTCCAGGCTGAACAAAAGTTCAGCTTCAAGCTGCCAGTGAAAGTGTTTGAGAGGGAGAAGAAGAGAAAATATAAAAAGTGTAGTGTTATTCAGAAGGAAAAAAAATCCAAATACATGACATCCTGAATCCACTAACCAGGAGTTAGTATTGATATTTCTATGCACCAAGAACAGTAAATGAAAGGCAGCTCTCAGAAGAGAAGTGGTAAATGGGATGATATTAGAATCCATTTGGGAGACAGATCATTAGTCCATCAGACTGTTAATATGTAAAGCCTTAAATGCTATCATCCTTGAATTGAGTCCTGTGGGGATTGTTTTAGTTCTCTACTGCTGTATAACAAATCATTCCAAAATTTAGTGGCTTAACACAACAAACATTCCTTATCTCATAGTTTCTGCAGGTCAAGAATCTTCTGACATGCTTTAACTAGACAGCAGTCATCTCACCATACAATTCATGGAAGATCCACTTCTCTTTTCTATTCGTTTTTCTTTCTTTCTTCTTCTTTTTCTTTTTTCTTTTCTTTCTTTCTTTCTTTTTTTTTTTTTTGGAAGATTTTTATATATTTGGGGGGATAGAGAGAGAGAGTACAAGCAGGTAGAGGGTCAGAGGAAGAGGGAGAAACAGATTCCCTCGCTGACCAGGAAGCCCAACATTAGGCTTGATCCGAGGACCATGAAATCATGACCTGAGCCAAAGACACTTAACTGACTGAGCCAACCAAGAGCTCCTCACAGAGGATCCAGTTCTTTTTTTTTTTTTATTTTTTTTATTTTTTTTATTTTTTATTTTATTATTTTTTTTTATTATTTTTTTTTATTGTTACTAAATTTTTTTTTCCAGTGTTTCAAGATTCAGAGGATCCAGTTCTAAGATCACTCATGTGGCTATTGACAAACCTGATTCTTGCTGGATGTTGTCTAAAGATGTCATTTCTTTGCCACATGGATTTCTCTATAGTTCCTAACATAGCAAATGGTTATCTCAGAGACAGCAAATCAGGAGAGAATGTGAGAGGGCCCCAAACATGCTGCAGACTATTAAAAATCTAATCACAGAACTGATATCCCATGCTTCTACCATACTTTATCCATCAGAAGTGAGTCAGTAAGTCCGGTTGAAGCTTAAGAGTTGGGAATTACTTAAGGCCAATTCACACCAAGAGGTGGAGATTGTGGGGAGTCATCATAAAGATTGCCTACTGCAAAGATGATTGCTAACACTCTAAGTATTTAGAGTATGTTGGCAAGCAGCATATGTTTTTCTGCTTTATTTACATCAAGTGTATGCTGATAATGAGGCAGTGGGAAACTGTGTACTATGCTTGAAAGACCAATAGGTCACCAGAGGATCTGCAGTTTTGTTCCAGCTTAATCACTTAAAATAATAGAAATGCAAGCTAGGGGTTTTAGGAAGAATAACTAGTCCTTATAAATATTCTGGTCTACTGAATTTCAAATTTTCTGCTCAAGATATCCTAAAGGAGGGTTAGCATATTTTTTGTCTCTGTATTCTGAGTTGGGTGTACGGACAGAAGCTCTCTGACACAAGGACTCGTTTTTCTTTTTTGTAACATCAAGCTAAATCTTGAAAAGTTATGTGAACTTTATATTATACCTTATAATATACTGTATTTCTTATAATTACATATGTTACCATTTAATCAAATGATGCTCCAGGAAGATGGACCATGTTTATGTTATAACCTTGTTAATGCCAACAGAGCACACGGTCCATTGGGAATGAGGACCCTTCCAGTGGTACTCTGACAAACTGGCTGTCAAGAGACAGGATGGAGGGAAGGAGGGACTAAAACTCTAGTTTGTAGTGTTTACTGATTTTCCTGGTGTAAATATTTTTATCATGTCCAACTTACTGAACATGGAGTTTAGAAATGTTCTTTACAGTTGGCTCTTGAGAACAGGTTTGAGCTGGCTCTTAGACCACTGTCTATCATTTTACCTCCTGAGCTTTTGTTATTCATCTGTAAAACAGGGATAGCATTTTTGGTCCTGCCATTTCAAAAGATAACTAGCTAATCATTTTCAGGGAGAAAAATATTTTAGGTAACTAAGTTACACAAATCATGACAAAAATTAAACTGTAGCTGGGTTAAATATTAAAATTTAGAAAGTAAAAAAAGGTTAAGATAAAATATACAGGAATATGATATAATGCTTGGGGAGGGAAGTATTTCTTAAGTATAATGATAAGTTATAAGCTTAAGATTTCTTAAGCTTTATAAAAGTGTAAACTCTAAGGGAAAGAATTGAGGCATTGTATGGAATAAAAATAAACTCCACTTTATGACAAAAAATAGTATAAACATTCAGTACATAAGTATTTCTGTGGAAAGGAAATAATATTAATAATTTTGAATACTATAAGATTCCCCATGATTTCCAGGGTTCTTTTACATGTATACTTATTATTTAATCCACAAAATAAGTTTTGAGGTAAGCAGTCATTATGATCATTAGATGTAAAATGCACAATCTGAGTCTCAGAAGTGAGTTGCTCAGCATCTAAGTATTATTTTTAGCAAAAATGGTAAATAATTGGTATTTCTGGATTAATGACTCTGTCTAGGTCTATAATGATACACAGCAGTTGCTAAATTAGGCCAATTTCTTCTTTTTTCCTTCAATTTATGTTTTACCGAGAGATCCTAATAACTTAAAAGAGGCTCCATGGTAAAGGAGAATTATACTGATGAGGACATTTGTTTGCTGTCCAGGAATCTCTAATCATCAGTCAGCAAATATAGTTTACAGTCATCACCTTGGTTATTTTATTTCCCGATGTTGAATTATTGTCTTAAATAATTCCACTGTCATGAATTGAATTGTCCAGTAAAGGTATGGAAAAAGGACTGCTATGTATTCAAAGGATATGACATTTAAGTATTTGCATTGTTGAGTAATGTTCCTTGCCACATACAGGTGTCTAGGGATATTTAATTAATCTACATGTGATAGAATGGCACATTTCCCATAAATTGCAGTAAACAAGCAAGAAGCAAATAAACAAATTATTCCCCTAATCAGGAAGATGCAATAAAAATGAACCTTATATTATACTTCCTTACTGGGACAAACCAAGAACAAAACAAAACAAAACAAAAAAACCCCTCTTTGATCATAATAAGGGATCTAACAATATGCAAACAGTGCAGATTTTTCCTTGAAGTGAAGTGAAGTATGTTTTCTTTTTTAAAGTAACTATCTGGAGTTTATCAGAAGAGAAAGAAAAAGCAAGCTGCCAACAGATAGCTCAGTGACTTTTTTTTTTCTTTTACTTCTCCTTCCTCCAGAACTAAAGATTATCCTCTTCCCTCTCAGGAACAAAAATGGTAGAGAAGGGACAAAGTTCTTGGAGAGAAGCATGGTTTAGTAATGAAGAGATAGAACATTTTTAGTGAATAGAAGAAATTAAGAGTGAGGCACCCACCGTGGATGGCCAGATCTGCCAGGAATGGCCAGCAATCCCTGTACCAACTGGATGAAAGATTACTCCAAACTTTGATGTGAAAGAGAAGAGAAGGCAAAGAGGGTCAACGCTCAGAGACAAAGACCCTTTGCTCTTCTTTCCTCCCACCTTTATTGGTCCTTCAGGATAGTCACAAATCTTTATCACTGTTTCTCAAGCATGTGATGTGTGACAAGGAGTCTCAGTGGAACTAGAAGGATGTGTTTAAGGGAAAGATATGCTGTGCTAATCTGCATGTTCTATCTGCTAAACATAGCCTAAGGGACAATGCATATATCTCATAGCTCACAAGACTGGCTCTCTGGACTAAGAAAGCTTTAGGGAAAGCAGCTTCCTAGGGTACACAGGCCTCTGCATTCCAAAGGCCAACACTCTTACCCTTCTCTGAAACCTTGTTACCCCCAGCTGCCCTTGTGGTGTGTTTTAGCAAGCCAAGTATTATGGATGATTTCATGATCCACATTAACCCCAATATAGATCTGGGGAGAAAGAAATAGAGCCCGGGCTTGGAGTGCATATCCTAACTATCAAAGGAATTGATAAAGGAGAGTGAGGTTCTTGTCTCACAGAGTTGATGAATGAATCTCATGGACAAAGGAGAGTGAATAAAGTGACAAGTTTATTAAGCAAGGATACAGAAAAAGCTTTCAGGAGTGAGAGGGGTCCCAGAGGGCTGCCACTGAGGGCTTTTAGGGATGGTCTTTTATAGAAAGCTAACCTGAGAATTTAAATCTTTTTAACATCTCTTACTGATAGTGTAAGGACCTATTTAGATGTCCAGGCCGCCATCTTGTTTACTCAGAAAAAACAGCTCCTGGAAAACAAAGGTGAGCCAGATTGGGTAGACACCCAATCAGTTAACCCCCTTAACCTCCCATCCAGGGAGGTATGGAGATGCAAATTAAGAATTGGTAGCCAGTTCCTGGTACTTAGGACCAGGTGGGAACACCCAATCAGTTAATCCCCTTAACCTCCCGGACCCTGACCAATGGAGATCCCCTGGTAAACCACTCTGTAGGGATTATGAACTTAATAAATGTATTCATCATCACAGCAGAGTGAAAGAATTAACTCAGGCAAGCTCCGTGAGTCGGATCAGCTTGGGGTTCGGGTTTTCCCCTATAAAAGGTAGCCTGTAAGAATAGGCGTGGTTCTCTCTCTCTTTTTAGAGGCGACCCTGGCCTGGGCCAGTATACTTCTCAATGCTTGGTGTAAAATAAAGCTTTGCTTGACTTTGGCTTTTGTATCAGCCTCGTTCCTTTGACCACGGACCCTATTAATAGCACCATTGAGTAAGGACTAGTGAGAACACCTTCAATGGCTTACTTCCTTTTTAAGGTTGGGCAATTCTTGGTTAGTCACAAGTAGCTGTTACAACTAGACCCCACCTCTCACACCTAGAACGGGATGGTCTAGTTTGTTCCTTCATCTCTGGTCTCCTTTCATCTCCCACATTTTGAATTTTGTGAGCCTGATCCTATGGCCCTCTACCTATCTCTCCCTGCCTAGCCCCACCTATCCCTTACTCAGAATTGCCACATAAGTATATAAAGAGATGGAGTCCCTGAGACTTTCTGCTAGTGAATGATGAGTCTGGAGGAATTATTGATACAGATACCACAATTAACAGTGTGAAAACTTTCACCTTTTGCTCACTGTTCATTTGGATCTCTTACTGTGAATTTTCTTAATTCTCCCAAAGGATTCCTGGTGTGCAAGAGACAAGTCTTTCTGTTACCTCCATTCCATCTCTGATCATGAACTGGCTTCTGGGGCCCCTTCAGTAAAAATGATGGGAAGACCAAAAAAACCTCACATAGCTATCTATGCAGTAAGTCTGACCACACTGACAAGTTTCTCAGCAACAATGTGGTATATTTTATCTCTCAGTATAGCACCTAAATTTGGGAAATTGTTGTCTCTTTGGTTTTATGAAACTATAAATAGATTAGCATTTGCGTTCATTGAATCTTTCCTAAAGCAAATAGGTTCCAAGTCCTATACAATTCATTTGAAGAAGTTAAGCTGAGGTAGAGGGGCAAGAACTTCTAGTCCTGAGGGGAACTAGAAACTCTAGGTGTAGCTCAGTCACGGTGTTTCTCCATACTTGGATAATTTTAACACTTTGATTAAAGACTTTTAAGAAAGCAATCATGTGCAGTGTTGCAAGGTACCTTTCTCTGTTAGGGTTTGTTTTTTTCTTTTTCTTTCTCCAAACCTTTTTTGAAATTCCATTTAGTTAACATACAGTGTAATGCTAGTTTCAGGTATAGAATTTCATGATTGATCAGTCATATACAACACCCAGTCTCTGCTAGAGTTTTAAGTTTTTGCTTCTATTGTGGCTTTTTCTGGAAATTTGGGGCCAATAAGATTATCTTGTTAAAACAGATGACCATCACTTTCCTTCAGTTTTATGACCCATTGTGTGTATATATAGCCATTCCTTAGGTGTTCTTATTTACATCCTGGGAATGAATGCCCATTCAGCAGCTGAGGATAACATCATTTACTATGGCAGCAACTGCTTCTTGCCAGGTGTGAAGTGGGCAGCTTAGATATTATTGCCCTTAACAATGCATAAATCAAAAACTCTACAAAATAGTTTTGAAGAGAGACCCAGAGTATGAATTTAAAAACTTAGCACCTGTTTAAGAAATACAGTTTGATATCCATTCTGAGAAGTGGAAATCTGTGTTTCTTCCTCTAAATATTCTTTGAGAATACACTCTTTTCACCTTTGGCAAACATTTCTCTTTTATTGGTATCATATGTCTAACTCCTGGTTTATTCAGAAACACTAGGGACATGGCATAATAATGTTTATCAAATTTAAGCCAGCAACCCAGTCTCACTGCTTTTGAGTAAAATGAATAGATGAATATGACTTCTCTCTCACCAAAATTCAACAGAAAAAACATGCACTTGTTTTGGTAGCTGATTGAGAACATACATGGAGTTAGTGAAAATAAGTGAAGTAACTGAGGAGAATCAAAGCTTGCCCACATTTGGGAGACTTTCATGTCTTTTTAGCAGTGCAGACAAATAGCACTCTTGGGGTTCCCTTGCAAGGAATTATGTTTTCAATTTCTGGCTTAGGTGCTATACTGTGAACTTTATTAGTAAAGGTTCTCTAGAGAAATAGTGCCAATAGGATGCATATATTTCTATATGTGTCTGTCTATCTATCTGTCTGTCTCTCTCTCTATCAATGAAGAGATTTCTTTAAAGGAATTGGCCCCTTTATAAACATGAGCAAGTCCAGTGTCTTGAGGGAAGGAAAGTTGGCAGGTTGGAGACCCAGGGAAGAGTTGTTAATATTTAGTCTTAAGTCAGGAGACAGTCTAAGGCAGAATTCATTCTTCCTGAAGGGACTTCACCTTAAGATAATAAGACCTATCCATATTGTAGAAGGTAAACTACTTTGCTCAAAGTCTGTTTAATCACATCTAAAAATTATCTTCACAGCAACATCTAGATTGGTGTTTGGCTAAATAGCTGCCTTTTATAATCTTGCCAAGTGGATATGTCCTTCCATTTTTTTTTTCCACCATTTGTGGAAAAGACTATCCTTTGTCATTGAATTGCCTTTGCACCTTTGTCAAAAATTAGCTGGCAGTATTTTTGGAGTCTGTCTATGGGCTTCCTTTTCTATTTCATTGATCTGTATATTACGTTTTTAGTGATACCACACTATGTTACTGTTGCTTATAAAGAGCTTGAGATTAGTTAAAAATAAGTCCTCCAGTCTTGTTCTTTTCAAAATTCTTTACACTCTTCTGCTGTCTTTGCCTTCCATAGTTTTTAAAAATGGTCCATACCAACAAAAATGCTTGCAAGGATTTCACTGGGATTTTGTTAGATATGTAGATTAAATTGAGAAGAGTTGACATCTTTACTATATTGACTTTTCCAATCTATATGCATTTATTCTACATTTATTTTAATATTCTTTGATTTCTTTAATCAGTATCATATATTAAAAAATAAGTATCATAGTTCTGCATATAGAACTTGGATATTCTTGGATAGATTTGTACATAATTCATTTTTGGTATTATTTTTTATTTTAAATCGCTAATATTAGTATCTAGGATATTAACTGACTTTTATGTACTGACTTTGTTTCCTAAGTCCTTGCTTAACTCATTTATTTGTTCCAGGAAGTTTTTTTTATAGATTCTTTGTGGTTTTTCACATAGACAGTCATGTTGTTTGCCAACAAAGAGTCTTATGCCTTCCTCTGTGATAGGTATAACTGTTCTTTCTTTTTCTTACCTTATTGAACTAGCTAGGACTTCCAGTACAATTCTGAATATGAGTGGTGAGAAGAGGAAAGCAGTCAGTCTGTTGCCATTAAGTATGATGATAGGTTTTCTATATGTATTCTTTCTAAGGTTGAAGGAGCAATACTCCAAATTTGGGGGAGTTTTTATCATGAATGAATTTTAAAGTTTGTCATATAATTTTTTTTTTTTTACTTAGTGATATGAATAATACCATTTTCCTTTTTCAGTCTATTAATATGAATTACATTGGTTGATTTATGAATGTTTAAACTAGCACTGCATTCCTAGGATGAACCCCCATTTGGGCATGATGTATCATGCTATTTGTATATTAGTTTTATTTCATATATTTTATTAGAGATCATTGCTTCAATATTCATGAGTGATATTGGTCTTTAGTTTTCTTTTGTTGTAATGGTTTAGTCTGTTTTGATATTAGGGTAACTATGCCCTCATAAAATAAATTGGAGAGTATTCCCTTTTTTCCTGTTTCCTAAAAGATATTGTGTAGAATTGGTATTATGTTTTCCTTAAGTATTTGAACAAATTCACCAGCGAAACCACATGGGCTTGATGTTTCTTCTTTCTGGATAAGTAGTGATAGCTCCTCTTTCATTTTTTACGTTGGTAATTCTTGTTTTTCTTTTTGTTTTCTTTTTAACCTAGCTAGAAGTCGGTTTTACTGTTCTTTGCAGATAATCAATCAGATTTTGGTTTTATTGATTTTTCTGTATTTTCCTGTTTTTAACTTAATTGATATTTGTTCTCATTTTACTATTTCCTTTCTTCTGCTTTTGTTGTTTAGTTTTCACTTCTTTCTTTAACTTGCATTTTCTCTCCTAGATGGAAACCTAGGATATTGATTGGTAAGTCTTTCTTCTTTTAAAATGTATTCATTTTATGCTATAACTAGACTTCTCAGCACTGCTTTAACTGCATCCCACAATTTTTGATAAGTGTATTTGTATTATAATTAAGTTCAGAATATTTAAAAACTTTTCTTGTTTTCCTTTTTAACCCATTGGTTATTTAAAAATGTATTGTTTATCCTCCCAGTATTTGGGTACTTTCTTAGTTTTGTTGGTGATTTTGAGTTTAATTCTGTTATGTATCAGAACATATTTTGCATAATTTATATTCTTTTGTATTTGTTAAGGTTTCTCTTACAATCTAGAATATGGTTTAGCTTGGTGAATGTTTCATGTACACTTGAAAACAAGTGTCCATGTTGATGTAGGTGTTCTATAAATATCAATTATGCCAAGTTGGTTAATAATGGTATTCAAGAGTGAGTATGTTTATCCTTACTAAACTTTTGCATGCTTGTTTGTGGTGATGAAGTCTCCAACTATAAAGACAGACTTACAATTTCTCCTGTTAGTTCTGTCAGTGTTTGTCTCATGCATTTTGATGCTGTCTTGTTAGGTGCATACATATTTAGGATTGTTATGCCCTCTTGGAGAATTGACCCCTCTGTTATTATGTAATGTTCCTTTTTTTGAAAAATTTTCCTTGTTCTGAAGTTGGCTTGATCTAAAATTAATATAGGTACTTCAGCTTTCTTTGGTTTGTGCTCCCATGGTGTAACTTTTTCCGTCCCTAGACTTTAACATTTTTTATTGAAATAAGTTTCATATAACATAAAATCTGACATTTCAAAGTGTCCAGTAGAGTGGTTTTCAATATATTCAGTGCTTTCAATATATCAGTTTATCTAATTCCAGAATATTTCCATTACCCTAAAACAACTTCCAAGCTCTTGAAAGTCAGTCCCAATTTCCCACTCCCTCCGGTGCCTGGCAATCCCTAACTTTTTTTCAGTCTCTATTGTTTTGCCCGTTCTGGATATTACACATGAATGGAATTATATACTATGTGGCATTTTGTATCTGGCTTCTTTCATTTAGTATAATGTTTCCAGGGTTTTCCACTTGTAACATATTTTAGTGCTCTGTTGCTTTTTATGACTGATATTTCATTATTTGGACTTATCACATATTGTTTATCCATTCATCAGTTTCTGAGCATTAGGATTGTTACAATTTTAGGCTATTATGAATCACCCAAGTTTTTGGGTGAACATATGCTTTTAATTTTTTTAAAATATTTTATTTATTTATTTGACAGAGAGAAACACAGCAAGAGAGGGCACGCAAGCAAGAGAGGGGAGTGAGAGAGGGAGAAGCAGGCTTCCTGCTGAGCAGGGAGCCCGATGCGGGGCTCAATCCCAGGTCTCCGGGATCATGATCTGAGCCAAAGGCAGCCACTTAACCAACTGAGCCACCAAGGTGCCCAATGCTTTTAATTTTTTAAAATATGTACCTATGAGAGGAATTTCTGAGTCATATAGAAATTATATGTTTTACTTTGTGAGGAATTGCCACACTGTTTTCTATACGACAGCTGCACCCCTATATTTAAGTGGGTTTCTTATAGATGACATGGATTCAGGTCTTGCTTTTTTATCCAATCTGAAAATCTCTTTTAACAAAGTGCATTCAGACCATTCACAATTATAGTGATTATCAACTGTTGGATTAGAATCTCCTGTCTTGCTGTTTTCTATTTGTTGCACTTGTCTTTCTTTTCTGACTTCTTTCATTTCAAAACTTAAGCATTTTTTTGCAATTCTACTTTATCTCATCTATTGACTTATCATTCATACTTCATATTAAAACTTAAAATACTTTGTATAATATAAAGCAGAGGGTTTACAATGTATATTTTCAGTTAATCCAACTCTGCCTTCAAATAGTGCCATACCTTTTTGTATGTAGTAACTTATAATGGAAGATTTCCAACAGTGCTCTACCCTTTCATACCTAGTAAATTAGAATATCTCCAGGTGGTCTCCATTTTCAGTATAAGTAAACTCTTTCAGTAAAAATAAACTCTTCCTACCATTTGGGAAGATTGTCATCTGATACAAGAACAATGAAGTTATAAGCTCATATAAAGTAGCCTATAAAACTGCTCTTTCAATTAAGTGGTTCATTTTATATAAGTTGCTATTCAGTTTGAAGATAGAAGAAATAGGTTATAGATAATTCTACCATATTTGAAAGCTCATTTTCAAGAGTGACCTCAATTAAGGAAAATATAGCCCAGTTTTATCTAATAAATCATAGTGCAAAGAATCAGGATGATCCTGTTTGTATATTGATGGCACCTTAACTATGCCCTACTTAGCTTTGTATTGCCAGTGTACATACAAGTGCCAATCACCATTGAAATGGGATTTGTTTGTTTGCTTTTTTTTTTCTGGTATAAGGAATAAATGAGGTTCTTTTTTTTTTTAAGATTTTATTTATTTATTTGAGAGAGAGTGAGAGAGAGCATGAGAAGGTCAGAGGGAGAAGCAGACTCCATGCGGAGCTGGAGCCCAATGTGGGACTTGATCCCAGGACCCCAGGATCAAGACCCGAGCCAAAGGCAGTGGCTTAACCAACTGAGGCACCTAGGCACCCAGGAATAAATGAGGTTCTTATCTAGAATTAAGCCAAAACAATAAACATAGGATAAACCTATCAAAAGTGGTTGCAGTATAAAATGGTTTAGTCACATTGTAGGAGAGTTAAGCAGTATTTCTTAAAACAGAAAATATGGATACCCCTACAATCCAGATGTACCACTTTCAGATGTATAGAAGGAGATATGTAGAATGATGTGGTATGAAATAAAAAATGGCCTAAATGTCTATTAGCAGACAAATGGGTATGGGTATACGTGATAATCAACATAAAAGAGCTAAAAGTAGCATATTCTTATGACATGATATTATAAGACAGTTCAAAGAAATGAACTAGCCCTCTATGTATCAATGGAACTGTATCTAGGTATTTTTCATGAGACTAAGCAAGCTGTCCCTTACACACTGAGAGAGTAGTGGACGAATGCTAAGAAGAAGACTCATAAAGTTATAACTTTTGTCCAATGGTTCCAGAGACAGAGTGGTAGAAAACTGGAATTGTGTTTGATATTCAAATAAAACTTTAATTTTTATTGCATTGTTTTATTTTTTATAAGCTGCCTTAGTAAGAACAGTCTAAAATATACTGTAACATACACACACACACACACACACACACACACACACACACATGCACAAATATCAATGGTTTAAAGTAATATGGGTTTATTTACCCATGTTGCTTGTTTATTATGGATTGGCTGAGGTGATTATTCATTTAATTTACTTAGGGACTTTGGCTGATGGAGTAGCCGCTGTTTCAAAATCTAGAGAATGAAGAAAACTCTATTGGCTTTTGCACTGACAAATAAATGTTTAACCTAGAGATAGTATGTAACAGTTCTACCCACAATAGGCCAGAAATAATTTTATGGTTCCAGTCACCCATAATTAGATGAGGGAATGACATAAGCCAATGACATGAAGAATCAGAAATATTCAGAGTGAAAAATTAATGCCCACCACACATCAGAGTATATTTACCTATTTTTCCTGCACTTGATTATTTAAAAATCAAATGATATGATAATGCAGTTAGTGAAAAACAGATGGCAAGTGCAAATGCATAGGCTAATATGACAATTGGGTAAATTTATAGCATGAAACACTTTGAGTAATGGGTTAATATAACTTTTGAAAGATTGTTCTCACTGATGAGGTACAAAGATTTGTCCCTGGTCCTGAACTTTTCAGCATTTTTATGAGTGAAATGGATGAAGATGAATCACGCAAATGACATTCCCTTAATGGTGAACAATATTTACTACATCTTACAGTCACTAATAGCGAGAAAGGCACATAAGCCCTTCTGCTTCCAACCAAGATGGAATATCAGAGAACAGATTTTTTTTTTTAATTTCATTTGAGTGTAGTTGGCACACAATGTTACATTAGTTCTAGGAGTATAATATAGTGATTCAGTGTCTCTCCATGTTATGCTATGCTCCCCACAAATGTAGCCACCTTCCATGACCATACCATGCTGTGGCAGTAGTGTTGATTAAAACCCCTAACTGTGCCATTTACTTCTGTGATTTATTCATTCTGTAACTGGAAGCCTATATCTCCCACTCCCCTTCATCCATTTTTCCCAACCCCCCACAGTCTTCCTTTCTGGCAACTATCAGTTCTCTATTTATAGGTCCGATTCTGCTTTTTAGTCTGTTTATTAGTTTGCCTTGCTTTATTTTTTAAATTCCACGTAGGAATTAAATCATATGGTATTTGCTTTTCTAAGTCTGACATGTTTCACTTAGCATAATACCGTCTAGGGTCCATTCATGCTGTCACTAGTGGCACGATCTCATTCTTTTTTATGGCTGAGTAGTATTCCATTGTACATGCACACATGCGCATGCACACACACACACACACACACACCACATAATAGATATACACACATACATACCACATCTTCCTGATCCATTTTTCTACTGATGAACACTTAGATTGCTTCCATATCTTTGCTATTGCAAATAATGCTGCAATAAACATGTGGGTGTATGTATCTTTTCAAATTAGTGCTTTAGGTAGATACCCAATGGTGGCATTATTGGATCATGTGATATTTCTATTTTTAATTTTTTGAGGAACCTCCAACTGTTTTTTCATAGTGGCTGTACCAGTTTGCTTCCTCACCAACAGTGTATGGGGGTTCCTCTTCTTCACATCCTCTCCAACACCTGTTACTTCTCATTTTCATTTTCACTGTTCTGATGGGTATAAGGTGATATCTCACTTTGGTTTTGATTTGCATTTCCCTGATGAGTGATAGTGATCAGGGAAATGTGTCTGCTTGCCATCTTTATGTCTTCTTTGGAAAATTATCTATTCAAGTCCTCTGCCTATTATTATTATTTCTTCTTCTTCTTCTTCTTCTTCTTCTTCTTCTATTATTATTATTATTATTATTATTATTATTATTATTATTTTGGTGTTGAGCTATTCAAGTTCTTTATGTATTTTGGATATTACCCCCTTATCAAACATTTGCAAATGTTTTCTCCTCTTCCATAGGTTGCTTTTTTGTTTTGCTGATGATTTCTTTTGTGGTACAAAAATTTTTATTTTGATGTACTCACAATAACTTATTTTTGCTCTCATTTCCCTTGTCTTAGCAGACATATCTAAAAAAATGTTGCATAGCTGATGTCAGAGAAATTACTTCCTGTGTTCTCTTCTAGGATTTTTATGGTTTCAGACCTCACACTTAGGTCTTCAATACATTTTGAGTTTATTTTTGTGTATGGTTTAAGAAAGTGGTCCAGTTTCATTATTTTGTATGTAGTTGTCCAGTTTTCCCAACACCATTTATTGAAGAGACTCTTTCCCATTGCTTATTCTTGAATGTTTTATCAAATATTAATTGACCATATAATTATGGTTTGTTTCTGAGCTTTCTGTTCCATTGATCTATGTGTCTATTTTTTGTGCTAATACCATTATGTTTTGATTACTACATCTTTACAGAATATCTTGAAATATGGGATTGTGTTACCTCCAACTTTGTTTTTCCTTCTCAAGATTGCTTTGGCTATTTGAGATCTTCTGTGATTCCTACAATTTTTAGTATTATTTGTTCTTGTTCTATGAAAAATGCTGTTGGTGTTTTGATAGGAGTTGTATTGAATATGTAGATTGCTTTAGGTGGTATGAACATTTTAACAATATTCACTCATGCGATCCATAAGCATGGGATATTTTTCTAATTTTGTTTTGTGTTGTCTTTAATTTCCTTCATCAATGTTTTATAGTTTTCAAAGTATAGGTCGTTCACTGCCTTGGTTAAATTTATTCCTTGGTATTTTATTGGTTTTACTGCAATTATAAATGGAATTGTTTTCTTAATTTCTCTTTCTGCTACTTTGTTAGTATTTAATAGAAATGCTACCAACTTCTGGGTATTAATTTTGTATCCTGAGTTCATTTATTACCTGTGGTAGTCTTTAGGTGGAGTCTTTTGGGTTTTCCATATATGTCATGTCATCTGCAAATAGCGACAGTTAAACTTCTCCTTTAGCAATATGGATGCCTCTTATTCCTTTTTCTTGTGTGATTGCTGTGGCTAGGACTTCCAGTACCATGTTGAGTAAAAGTGCAAGAGTGGACATCCTTGTCTTATTCCTGATCATAGATGAAAGGCATCAGGAAACAGATTTACCTTCCCTCCTAAAACAGGTAAAAACCTGCACATAATGAAATAAACAATAATTTTCAAAAGTTTAGAGATAAGACCTGAGACATGAGAAATGAATAGGGTGAGACCTATGATTACCCCAGTCTCCCACCTTGAGAAATTTACCAAGCCATGGTTCAAGAGAATGTCTAGGTAGGGCTCAGCAGTCTCATTGGTTAAGGAAGAGAATCTCAGAATTTTCAAGGATCAAAGGAACTTGAGTTCATTGGAAAAGTACTAGTGAGCAGAAAGTTGAATATAGAGAGATATCTGGATATTATTTAGAAGACTACTGGTAGGTAAATATATACAAGTACTCGTCCCAAGGTTAGGAAAGAACTACCATACATGATTAGAGGGCACAATACCCAGAGACCACTGCAGACAAGAATGGTGGCTTTCTTCATCAGTTAGGCTGAGGAAACTCATAAGTCATGGTTCACTGCATAGAGCACTCAGAATTTTCTTGCCTTAATAATGGAGAAAATTAGTTCTAGACTAATCTTGATTTCATCTTAAAAGCAAAATCTAAAGTTACCAAACTATTTCCAAATAACTACATCCTAGAACAAAGCTCAAGAATAGAAATGGAATATATTCAGCATCCAATGAGGTAAAATGCAAAGTGCTTAACACCCAATCAGAAACTACCAGGCGTGCCCAAAGGCAGGAAAATTCATTCTATAATGAAGAGAAACCTCGATCAATTGAAACCAACCCAGAATTGACACAAATGTCAGCAGGCAAAGATATTAAAGCAGTTATTATCACTGTGTTCCATATGTTCAAGCAGCTAAAGAAAAAAATTGAACATGTTAAATACAGACATGGCTTATATACAAAGACCCAAATTAAACTTCTAGAGATGAAAAGTACAAAGTCAGAGATAGTAAATATTCTAGATGAGTTTAAAGGATGATTATATATTGTCAAGGAAAGATTATTGAACTTAAAGACATAACAGAAATCATTTGAAATAAACATATAGAGGGAGAAAGACTTCAAAAGACTAGTAACAGAATACCTGTAAGCTGCAGGATAACTTTAAGCAGGCTGATATATATATTTGAGTATCTGAAGAAGTGTCAAGTGGAAGCAGGCTAGAAAAACATTTTGAAGAAATAATGGTCAAATTTTTTTCAAATATGATGAAAATTATATACTTACAGATTGAAAAGGCTTAAGAAATTCCAAGACATATTATGATTTCTTATCAGAAACAATATAAGGTAGCATATAGTGGAGCAGCCTCTCTAAAGTAATGAAAGAGAAGAAAGTCAACCAAAACTTCTATATCCATCAAACACATCTTTTAAAAACAAAAGGAAAATAAGAGATTTCCAAACGCACAAAGCAAAATAATTCCTCAGTAGCAGATCACACTGTGACAAAAAATTCTTTTAGTCAGATGGAAAATAATAGCCGATGAACGTATGGATCTGCAAAAAGACCAAAGAACATAGTAAATGGTAACTGTGTGAATATACATAATATTTTTCCTATTATTTAAACTTATATAAAAGACTATTAATTGTTTAAAGAAGAATGAATAAAAATGTAGTCTGGGGTCTATGACATATAGAAGAAAAGAAATCAGGCCTGATTTATAGAGCCTATATGATAGAGTAGCACCACCTGGAAGTTAAGATTTGCAGCAGTATAGCATTCCATGAGTGGCCTAAGGGAGAGTAGAAAAGGGAAATTGACATAGTTATGATCTTATATTGACTTTCTGAGATATGACTTGGAAGGAGCGATATTTGAAAATATAGATCAATTGACCAATAGAATGTAGACAGATAATTATATCTAATAAATGAAAGGACTCAAGATGAACAGAGTGTAAAGATATTTGTATTTCATGCTCATGTACACCGTCATCCAATCCAATAATTAGGTGGACATAATGGTATCTTTTCTCTGTCCTTCCAGAGGGCAGGTTGCAGGCTAGCTTGTTAATTGTGACTTTGCTGACCTTTACTCTACCATCTTTCCAATTTAATGTAAATCTACAATTTCTTTTATTATAATGATGTATACATGGAATGAAGAGAGTGGTTTCTGTCCTGGTGACTAAACTCTGACAGATACAACATACCATAAAGAGAGTAAGCATGAAGTATTACATTTAGAAGTTTGACTCCAACTGCAAATTTATAGGATAAGAAAGATATGGCTTAGCAGCATGTTTGCATAACATGACTTTTTCATGACTTTTTCATTCATGAAACTTCAAGTTGCATGAATAGTTCAGTATGTCTGATGGAAATATTTTTATTCCCCTTTATACTTGTTGAGAGCAATACCTAAAGTAAACCATTCTGTTTTAGAGGCTGTAATTGAATAGATGCACAGATGGTGGTTAAGAGAATGCAAGCTATTCCATGAACTGAGCTATTCAAAAGCCCAGCATAGAGAAGGTCAGGTGGAGTGGAAAATGTAGTGGTCTAGAGCATATAAGACTATATATTTGTAGGACTCTCATATGGAAGAAGTTTGGATTTTTAATTATAATATCATAAAGGCATAAGACTAACACCAACCAAAATTTTTTATCATTTTTGGGTCAAGTAACACAAATCATACACACACACACACACACACACACACACACACACACAGAGATCAGTGGGGGTCTCAAATCATTTTCTTCCCTTTCATTCCTCCTTTCATTGAACAATCATGTATACACTAAGTTCTGTGTTTCTTCTTCCAAAAGACGACTTTGCTATGTCTACTTCTTACTACCTCTACATCCGCCAGTCTAGACCAAGCCACTATCCCAGAAAATGGTGATAGCTCCTGGATGACCTCCTCATTTCCATTTCCAGTTTCTTATTTATTCTTACCAGAGCAGCCAGAAAGATAGTTTAAAATATGAATTTTGTGGTACCTAGCTGGCTTATTTGGAAGAGTATTTAACTCTTGATCTTGGCGTTATGAGTTGGAGCCTGACATTGAGTGTAGAGAGCGCTTAAAATAAATAAGTAAAATTTAAAAATTAAATAAATAAAAATTTTAAAAGTATGAATTGTATCTTTTGATCTTACCACTTTCCCACTGAAAACTTTCCTGTAGCTTCCCCTTTCTCTTAGGATAAATTCTACACTCCTTGACAATATACGCTAAACCCTTCTTTTAACCTGTTCTCTGCCTTTTTGTTTTTCCCCTTACTTTGCACTGATCTTTCTCTCATTCAATATATTCCTGACATGCTGGCCTCCTTTAGTTTTTTAAATGTTCTGAGCTCTTTTCTGCCCCCATGGACTTCCCCTGCTGTTTCTTCTTCCTGGAATAAAGCTCCTTCGACCTTTTTTCTCCTTCCTACTCTTACTTATATATTTGGTGTCAGTTTAAATTAGTGGATCTCTCTAGAGATCTCTAGATTTTGGAATCTAATAGGTAGTGGTCAGGAAACTGCTAAAAATTCTGCAATGTAGATGATAACTCTCTACAACAAAGAATTGTCCAGTGAAAATGTCGATAATGTTGAAATTGAGAAACTCTGATTTATTTGTAACTTCCTCAGAGTTTTCACTTATTATAAAATTAATTCACTTTCTTTCTCTCATACCATGCTGGTCTTTGCTCAGCAACTGTTCTAAATTTTGAATTATGTATTCAATTCTTAATCTATTTGCTTAATGCCTTTTTCCCCTCACTGGACTGTGAATTCTATGTGAACAGGAAACCTATCTGTTTTGTTTCTGTATTGTGTAGTAGTCAGTGTGTGACACAATATCTGGCATACAAAAGCAATCAATACTAATTCTTCAGTGAATTATTAAATGAGGTTTATTACTGCATAGGGCACTATTTTAGAAAACAGATATAAATAGTCATCCAACACACAGTTACTCAAGTCCAAGAAAAATGTAACAGAGGACTAAAACATACAAATAACCAATTATAGTACAGAGATGATGATTAAAATAATATCTCAAACAGAGTTTAAAATAATGTGCTGGATAAATTCAGAGGAAGGAATAAATAATTCCCATGAATTTGGGTTTAGGAAAGGTAGTATTATTGTCTTCACCATCATTTTTTGGATGATAACCAATTGATCTCACAGAGTAGGTTTATCTTTTCTGTGAGATGACGCATGGCTTAACTCACCACATTACCAAATGGTAGTTTCTTAGAGTATTAATTTCTTAGAGTAATTAATTAGAGAGTAATTTCTTGCAGTTTTTATTTTACCCATAATTACAAATGGGAAACTTGAGTCTCACAGGCTTAAAATAATAATTCTACCTTGCAGTGATCATTTGAGTACATTTCCAAAACGAATTATGGTGTTGTGAAAGAACTCTATTTGTTCTGGATACCAATTCTTAGACACTGATAAGATGCAATCACAGATCATTCTAAATATGGTAAGTCCTGTACATAGCAGAGAACTCAGAAGCCACTGGTCATGATCCCAGAACCATCGAAATACAACTTCTTTTTTTTTTTTTTTTAAAGATTTTATTTATTTGACAGAGAGAAACACAGCCAGAGGGGGAACACAAACAGGGGGAGTGAGAGAGGGAGAAGCAGGCTTCCCGTGGAGCAGGGAGCCCAAGGTGGGACTTGATCCCGGGTCTCCGGGATCATGACCTGAGCCGAAGGCAGTCGCTTAACCAACTGAGCCACCCAGGTGCCCCGCGAAATACAACTTCTCACAGCCAAAGCTACCAACCTTCTTGTACTTCCCTTATGCCTTTCCAACCAGCCCAGTGGAGGAATTATTTTTCCTTTCTCCTAAGCCAAATTTTCCTGTATGCTTGGAATCGCCTTCCTTCCCTGTTTTTCACTCTCCTGGTGTTCTTATACTACTTACATATATTCAGAACCTCCCTCGGTACTAGGTACTTTTCCTCCTCTTTTAAATCTTTGGACCTCATATTCTTCTCTAGTTTGTTTCTCTCTTGTTCACATCATAGTCAAGTTTTTTGGCATTCCTACGTCTTCATCCCCCATTCACTACTCAAGTCAGTCCAATATGACTGCTGCCCCAGACACACCTGTGGAAATGCCCTCCATATCACAGGGTGTAATGGACACTCCTTCTGACCTCTCAGCAGCCTTAGACAGGGTAATAAACAGTTGCCCTACTTTAAAAGACTCAATTCCCTTGACTCCATGCCATTGCCGTGGCTTTCTTTCTCCTCTTTGTCTACTTTTCTTTTATTAGGGTTTAATCTATAAAATTCTGATGGTTTCACCCCAGTCTCTCTTTTTTCTCTCTTTACCTGATCTTACTTACGATTTTTATTACTTTGGTGACTTCAATTCTATCTTTGTAGTGATTATTCTCAACTTTATCTCTCCAGCTCAGATTTATCTTCTGAGGTACAGAACAAAATACCAGACATTTTATTCTAAATCTCCACCATATGATTCACATGGGTCCTTTAAAACTACCATGCCCCAAGCTGAAGTTTTGATTCGTCCTACCTCTTCTTCTCCATTTACCTCAAAATGGCACCCACAACCAACCAAACAGGAATCAATGAATCATCCTTGATTTTTTTCTCTATATCAGCTTCCATATATAATCACACATTATATATTAAAAGTTCCACCTCTTTAATATCTCCCAAATGCTTCTGTTTCTCTTTATTACTTTTACTCTACCTAAATCTGAGCCACAGTCATCTCTTTCCTCCACCAGTGCATTCTCTTCCCATGACAGCCTTGTTTTCACTCTCATCCCCTCTGGTCCATCCTCTGGAGCAGAGCATAGTACCTGGTGCAGGATTTCCTATGAATGGCAAATGGTGAACATAAATGGTGCTTTCCTGAGTTACATGCACCATGGCTCTGATCTGAAAATAAAAACCAATCATGATTCTATTCCACTTATATTTTTCAGAGGCTTTCATTTTCTCTTAAAAATTTAAAATACTTAACTTGCCTATAGATCCTTCCGTGATGTGACCCTGTCTACCTCCTTACTATACTTCTGCCAATACAGAGTTTTTTCATTCCTTGATGGCATAAACTCCCCTTATCTCTAGCCAGCGCCTTTGTATATGCTATTCCTTCCTCCTGGAAATACCTTTCTCTGACTAGTCATCTGGGTACATTCCACCTAGTTTTCATGTCTTTGCTTAAAGATCATTTCTTTGTGAAAGCATTCCCTGACACCTCATATTAGTTAAGGTTCACTCAATAGAAACTCTCATAGACACTATTTTCCTTCTAACCTTTGTTGCAGTTGTAGGCTTCATTGGGCAATGACTGTCTGTCTCATTTATCTATATACCTCCAGTGGTGAAACAGTAGACACTCAATAAATATTTGTTAAAATGAATGAAATATTTGGCCTCTCAATGAAAACAGCAACTAAATTATTTGTATAAAATATTTACATTCTGTCATGAATTGATTGTACTGGCTGATTTCATAGTCATTTAATTGCAAAACTGATTTTATCCTATGCCTTATTAGCAAATAGACATACCTAAAGATGATTCTAAGTGATAGTTCAGACAGACTCATATTAGTTTCAGAAAATATGACTGGACAACATGTATCTCTTAGGTTTTTGTTAAGTGACACCATGATATCAAAGAAGATACTTAAGGATATCTCCATAAAACATTTGTAATTAATCCAGCAGACACTTTTGAAATTGTATCTTTATTTTTAGAAAATTATATGGCTTAAAAAGATAACATTATCTAGCTTGTATACCAGTGCAGTTTGATATCCTTTTAGTTAGAATTACTGAGTTTTTACCAACTGTGAAAGCAAGTAGGACAATGAGTAATAGGCAAACAATAAATATATCAGAGGATCTCATTGAACACAGCCTTGGGATTCTGTTTTGCTGGAGGCACAGGAATTTCACAAGCAGTGAAATGTTTTTGATTTAAGTAATTGTTTTATTGGATTTATCTCAAAAGTGAAAATGCCAGTTTATAACTTCTCCAAAGAAGTTCCTTCAAGTTAAAAAACAAAACCAAACCATATAATATGATAGATTATAAATCAGGAATATTGAATTTTTGTCCCAGCTCTGACAATTACAGTGATGATAACATAGAATAGCCTGTATCTCAGAGCTTTTGTTTTCTACCACATGAAATGGACATATAAATGTAAACCTCACATAATACACAGTGTTATTATTTCAACTAAATGAAAAACGAAAATTACTTAGCATGGCATATAATGCTCTTTTCAACTCTGCTGAAATAGGCTTCTTGCATGTCATCTGCTAGGCTTTTATCCACCTCCCTTTTCCCCTAACTGCCCCCTGCACTCACACACACACTCATCAATCAATTGTACACATATAGCACCAAATTAATCACTATTTCCTTCATTCTGACACACTAAACTCTTTAATACTTGTGGAGAAAATGAGAATAATATTTTTGAAATATGTGCATGTGCTTTTCCTTATTTACATTTCATTGTGTGTTATTTTCACATTATTTTTCAAGACGCATTATTTGTCATAAATGGGGTTACATTGTTATGTCAAGAAGATAAAGAGAAGGAATTAATGTTGAGCCTCTGATATTCAAAATAGAATTTTGGAAGTCTGTGGTAACATTAACATCAAGAGCCAATTCTGGAAATCTTGAACATAGAATTTTACTTCATGCCATATAGAAATCTTAGGTTATGATGTAGGGAAAAGGAAGATGAAAAGGAAGAATAGTTTATGTCTTCTGGCCAGGGGTCTTACAGGAAGAAAAGACAAGGGTAGTAAGATCCACAGTGTGTTCTTACTTCACTTCTCTGAGATAAAATCCTAAGAAGAAAGAAGGATTTTTTAAAAATATTTTATTCATTTATTTGCTGGAGAGAGAAAGAGCATGAACACTAGTGGAGGGGAGGGGCAGAGGGAAAGGGAGAAGCAGACTCCTTGCTGAACAGGGAGCCCAATGTGGGGCTCTATTGCAGGACACTGGGATCATGAATTGAGCCAAAGGTAGATGCTTAACTGGCTGAGCTGCCTAGGTGCCCAGAATTTTTTTATTTTAAGTTGAAGAAAAAGATCATTCGGAGACTGCCATGAAGGATGACTGCATGCTAACATGACTGGTCAGTAGCCATAGCAGAAAGATGTGCTCTTAGGTGACCTGGCTCCCAGTGCTATGCATACAGCAAAGAAAAGGCCCATACATTCCTCAAAGGGGAATGAAGAACTAATTAACAGTAACAAACAGACATTGACTTTGTATATATGCCAGGTACCCTTCTTATCACATTATATTTATTTACTTGTATAATCTATGCAACCACACACTTAGGAAGGCACTAACATTATCCCCATTTAACAAATGAGAAAGTTGAGGTACATCACATTTAAGTAATTTTACTGAAGAGATACAGTTATTGAATGTTAGAGCTTCTTTGCAAAAGGTCTCACTACAGTGGGGGTTAACTGGCACCATTTTAGCTGAGGGCTTTAGGGTAGGCTGCTTGGTTCAGCAATAGAAAACAGGGAAAGCCAAAATTTAAAGGGTATCAATGCAGCCATGAGAAAAAAATTCCAGGAGGACAACTAGATCCTGATAAAGCCAAGAGAACATACCACAGAGGGAGTAAACAGATAGCTTCTCCTACCACCCCTGCCTTAGACCCTATAGTTACACGATTGAGAACACTCCAGAAATGTGTGTAAAATAAATAAATATGTGGATTTTTTTTACTTGGGTCTTGATATTCTGCAGTAGACCATCAGTACTCAAATGTTAGAGTCCCTCTGAATCATTGAAAAGGCTTGATAAATGCCAGACTCCAAGGATACTTGCCCAGGGGGTTCCGATTCACTAGATGTGGGTTGAGAGTGAGGAGTCTGCATTTTAATGTGTCCCTTAGGTGACTCTGGTGTACAGGTCAGATTCAAACTTTCAGAAATGCTAGCCTAGAGAGTCAGTTTCTTTTTACTTCCTACACTGGCTACATTTCAAGCCATCAAATGAATTTATTCCTACTGTGTATAGAAAGGTAATTTGCCATTAATGTTTACATAGTACCTGGTTCCATCCAGGCACTATTCACTTTTCTTAGTGAGCCTTTCACATACCATGTAGTTTAAAATTTGCAGTGGTGCACCACCTTCCACCACTTTTTCTGCTTTATTTTCCTCTAGTTCATTTATCACACATACATAGATATATAATTTACTTGTTTATTTTATTTCTTTTCTATTTTTCCTCCAGTAGAGTGTAAGTGCCATGAGAAGAGGGAAATTTATCTATTTCCTTCACCCACATATCCCCAGTGCCTAGCATGGTGCCAGATGCTTATACAGTAGACAAATTGTTGACTTGAGAAAAATGAATGGCCGATTACTGGAAACTGGACCTGCAGACATGGAAATCACAAGGAGTGCAGCTGGTTCCTCCTCCATTGATTGTTCCCTTTCAGCTATGTACCAGTTGCTAAATAGAAACAGGAAGCTACCTTTTACTGCCATTTCTTTTAAAACCACTAGTAATACAATTTCTCTGAAAATTGCCTGTAACAACTTCAATAGCTTGAGAGAATGCTGTCTCTTCCCAGCCATAATTTCATGAATAGCAGTGCTTCCAGCCATCTTATCTTTCTGTATAACTTTTATTGAAATCTGTTTAGTCTGGATCCTTCCTCCACTCTATCAAGTTAAAACTTTCACATCTGTGGTACTGCTCTTGAAACAGCCATTTTGCTTATAATAGAGGCCAGTGGCTGGCTATTGACTCAAGGGTAAGGCAGTGCTACCTCACATTCTCATAGAAAGTGCACAGGGCAAGAGGTCTTTATGGACCATAGTCCAGGCTGCATGCTAATAGAGTTCGGTGATTTTTTTTTTTTAATTCCATTTTTAAATGAATGGTGGCTGAAGTGGTATTCTTTTTGCTGATTCATTGATGTTACAAAAGAAAATATTGGGCTTGAAACTGAAAAACATCTAAAGGTATTACAGAAGAAAATTACATTTATAACTGTAGCTACTTGAATATTTTAAAAATTATAATTCAAATATAAACCTGCATCAAAGGAGATATACCTATACCTGTATATGATCACTTATTACTAAAAGGAGCTTTGATTTTCTGACTTTTTATACTTTATACATGAGTTTGGTATAGAATCCCATGCTAAAATCATCTCAGTGCACAAACTTTGAGGCACATTAAGCCATAATGCCCCCAGTTCTAAATACTTTGAATCTAATAGAAGTTGGTATTAGGAAAAAAATATAAGATCAGATGTTAGAAGCAAAGTTTGACTTTTTTATGTTCATTTAGCATAAAAACTGTCATCTGTTAGGTAGGTAGTAAAGAGCTTTGCAATTCCACATACATCTTCTCATTTGTTATTATCATACCCTAGTTAGAGTGACCACAGGATTATTTCTGGGTTATAAATAGTGTTTACTTTAATTCTGAAAAGTATCCCAGCTTGACGACAAATTTATATAGTCAGTTTTCTTATAATAGAATCAAGGGAGATTTTATTATTATTTCTGTTACATTTGAGTTTTTTTGAATTTTTTTGAATTGTTTTTGCTTAATTAGTATTGATTTCTTTAAATTTTTATCTTTTAAAAGATAAAAATGAAACCCAAACTTGGTTAAAAAAGGAAACCATATTTAAAAGAAATGTTGAAGGTCAAAAGTATACCAACAGAGGTAAATACAAAATAAAGAGACCATGAAGGCATTCTGTATCTGCATACAAACAGTCATGTTTTTATATACAAATGAGAAAATATCTGTGAATTATAAAAGTGTTGCTAATTCTGGAACGTTTCACTTTGTTATTAGGGCAGATCGTAATATGTAGTTTTTAATTGCAATAACTTTATATATAATGAAATGTTCAGATTCTAAGTATTTACTTTGGTGAGTTCTGATAATACATTCACTCTTATAACCCGCAATCCTATCAGAAGGATCTATCAACCTTGTATCTCTTTGCAGTCAGTCTTAGATGCCCAAGTCATCAACTCATGATTTTATCCTCACAGATTAATTTTTTCATTTTGGAACTTAATCGAAATTAAATCATACAATGTGTACTTTTTTGTATGTGACTTTTTTAAATCAAGAAAGTAGTTTTTGAAAATCAACAATATTGTATCAGTTCATTCTTTTTTTAATGTATATTTTAGTAAAAGAAGTAAAAGAAATTCATGGAGGAGAACAGCAAAAGAGAAGAATAGGAGAAAAGGGAAGGGAAGGATGAATGAATACAACAATTAGAAATCATTCTGGAACACTTGCTATATGCCAGATTCCTCAGTGTTTATGTGCATCTTCTTTAATTATCACCACAAGCTACTGGGGAGGTACTGGAATCATCATCATTTTGTAGGTGAGAAAACACCAAGATCTATAAAGAACTCCTCAAACTCAACAACCAAAAAAAAAAAAGATGATAATATCAAAAAATGGGCAGGAGAACATAAAGAGGCACTTCTTCATAGAAGACATACAAATGGCTAACAGACACAGAATAACTGTTCATCATCATTGGCTATCAGGGAAATTCAAATCAAAACCACATTGAGATACTATCTTACACCAGTCAGAATGGCCAAAATTAACAGGACAGGAAACAA
>PITA01001931.1:127544-177182 GCA_004023965.1 Spilogale gracilis | reverse complement strand
GACCCTCCAATTCGTTTCTACCTTTTTGCCGATGTTCTTTGTCTCTCGTGGCGGTCCAGAAGTGGGAAATATCACATTTCAGGCTGGTTTCATGGGTGTTCACGGTGGTCTTGTAGTGGTTTTTTTGTTGGAATTCAGCTCTCTTCAGGGAACTCCCTGAAATGCGGTCACCTGGCCTTCCGCCATCTTGACCCTCGCCTTGGTGTACTCTTAAACCCTACTATCTGTTTTACCCATATCCTATAGCTAAGCCCCAGCTGGCAACCATGAGTTTACTCTTCGCATTTGAGTTTGTTTTGTATTTGTCTCTTTTTTCTTAGTTTGTTCATTTGTTTATTAAATTCCACATGTGAGTGAAATCATATGGTATATGACTTTCTTTGACTTAAATCACTTATCATTATACCCTGTACATCTATCCATGCTGTTGCAGATGGAAGATTTCATTCTTTTTTATGACTAATATTCCAGTGTGTGTGCGCGTATGTGTGTGTGCGTGTGTGTATTTGTTTATCCATTCATCTACTGATGAATAGCTGGGTTGTTTCCTTTGCTATTGTAAATAATACTGCAGTAAACATAAGGATACATATATCTTTTTGAGTAAATACTTTAGTTTTCTTTAGGTAAATATCCAGTAACGAAATAGCTAGATCATACGGTAATTCTGTCACAAATTTTTTGAGGAAGCCCCCATACTCTTTTCCGCAATGTTTGTACTGATTTGCATTCCCACCAATGATATAGCAGGGTACATTTTTCTCCACATTATTGTCAACACTTGTTATTTCTTGTGGTTTTGATTTTAACCATTTTGGCAGGTGTAAAGTAATATCTCATTGTGATTTTAATTTGCATTTCCCTGATGATAAATGATGTTGAGCATCTCTTCATGTGTCATTTGGCCATCTGTATATCTCCTTTGAAAAATATCTATTCGAGTCTTCTGCCCATTTTTAATTGGATTTTTTTTTCTTCATCACAACCAAATATTTTATTAGCTTTGGTGGCATGTTGGCTAATATTTCAAATTAAAGACACATTTTTAACTTAAATATTATCAATGGATTCAACTACAAAAGAAATTCCAACCGCTCTTGTAGACTGAATTTTATGATTTTAAGAATGTTTCATTTTATGTTACCCTTTCTTTGGTTTTTCTTACAAGCAGAATGACTGTGCTTTTGGAAATATCACCTGGATAAAAACTCAACATCTCAGTAATAGCCATTGGGAAAAAAAAATAAAATCAAAAGAAAAAACCCCAACTATTTCAGATTTTCAGGCTTTTAGCTGGGCACATGCACTTTTTATTTTTTATGATTTACCTGGTATATAACTTAGGTTTTCTTAACATTGTAGCCTTATTCTCCTCATTGATCTTCGTAGCATCCAATTTTTCCCCCTGAAAACCTTTTTTTTTCCCTTTAAAGATTTTATGTATTTATTTGACAGAGAGAGAGAGAGATCATAAGTAGGCAGAGAGGTAGGCAGAGAGAGAGAGAGAGAGAGGAGGAAGCAAGCTCCCTGCTGAGCAGAGAGCCTGATGCTGGCCTAGATCCCAGGACCCTGAGATCATGACCTGAGCTGAGGGCAGAGGCTTAACCCACTGAGCCACCCAGGCGCCCGAAAACCTGACTTTCAAGTTGTAAATGGGAACTTGTTCCAAATAATTGTCTGTGATGGATCTAGTCAAATAAACTGGCATGTCCAAGTTTATTGTAAATATTGATGACTTTTTTATGTATATAAATCATAAGAAGCAGACATAAATTTTAAAAATTTGAACACTGTGTATAATTGATGGTTACCACTGTTCTCATAGAATCCTCTGATTAGGATCAGGTTAATTGGGGGCTGAATGTTCATGAAATGGGGTGACCCATCCTGCAGGTAACTGGTATAGCAGCTGCCTAGTCAAATTCACCAAGTTATTTACTTGCTTCTTCCATTTTTTTTCTCTCCAAAATATTATGACTTAAAAAAATGATAAAAATAAAAAAATAGTATATATGTATGTATAGCTGTTTCCTAAATTATGAAAACCATCTTAGTGATATATACTGTTAGAGTAACAGAAATTACTCACTTCCAAATGCTGGCCATCTATATTGAAATGTACAAATACATTTTTTTCTGATGTAGTACATGAACATCTCAAGATATACTGAATACTGAGTATTTTTTTTTTCTTTTTAAAGTGTTATTCCAGGGCGCCTGGGTGGCTCAAGGGTTAAGCCTCTGCCTTCGGCTTAGGTTGTGATCTCAGGGTCCTGGGATCGAGTCCCATGTTGGGCTCTCTGCTCTGTGAGGAGTCTGCTTCTCCTTCTCTCTCTGCCTGCCTCTCTGCCTATTTGTGATCTCTCTATTAGATAAATAAATAAAATCTTTAAAATAAATAAATAAATAGTTATTCCAGAAATACTAAAAGTAAAAGGATAAAAATAAGTAATCAGAGTCACAATACAAATAGAGTCACTTTATAAATGAGAAGTGCTTGATATATGAGATGCAGATTCTAAGATGTGATCTAATATTGTGTAAACGCTATGCTGTTTTCTAATATTTAAGGGTTGCAACCATATTATTAGCACTTTTTGTCTTAGGTGGATATATATATATTTTTAAAGATTTTATTTATTTATTTGACAGAGAAAAACACAGCCAGAGAGGGAACACAAGCAGGGGGAGTGAGAGAGGGAGAAGCAGGTTTCCCGTCAAGGAGGGAGCCCGATGCAGGGCTCGATTCTGGGACTCCGGGATCATGACCTGAGCCGAAGGCAGACACTTAACAACTGAGCCACCCACGCACCCCTTAGGTGGATATACTTTAAAAAATCATCTGAGATTTTTTCACTACAACATTTGTGAAGGAAAAGAAGGGAGGGAAAGGGAATAATACAGAACAGGAGATGAAGAAATGATGGAGTGGGAGGAGAGAATGGAAAGGAATGAAAAAAAAATAAAAGCATAAAAAGAAAGAAAGCAAAGGTGGAGATTAGAAAAATGACATGCATATAGGACATAGTATAATACCATAGCAGGACTTCAAAGCTTAAATGCAAATGATTAAAATAGGAAATGTAGAGCTGCTGAGTGGACATGTCTAACAGGACTTTTTAGAAACATGCTTTTTGGCCCAGCTATGTTTAGTGTTTTCAACTCTAGTTGAATTGTGTTTCCTTTAAAATCTGGCTCATGCTACATGTAACAACCATGTTGTACAGATACTCATTTTTCTCAGAATGGCCAAATAATTAAGAACGTGATGCTATAATACAGTTTATAGTCAACTTAAATCTACAAACCTATTATGTGTTCACTGACAAAGAAAATGGAATAGACAAAAAGAGTCTAGAAAGTCTAGTCTAAGAAACTCTACAACACTCTAACTAGTTTATGCCAAAATTACCAGAGATGTCATTAACTCTGAACACAGGGACACTTTTCTTTTATTGCTGCTATAATTTTATGTGTCAGCTACTGTCTTTCAGTTCCAGGATAAACTATTGGCTTCTTAAAAGTTTAATTAGTGACTTTGAGATTCCCTCTGTTTCAGTCACTCTATTTTTTAAAAATACTTTAGGTGTTTATAATATTTTAAATATAATGTCAATTCAAATGGGTTCCGTAATGTTTACCATGTGGGAATTGTCTAATATAAATTAGTCCAGGAAACCTTTCCACATATAATAATATTCTGATGGTACCGATGCTCCTACAGGTTAGTTTTGTTTGGATTTCATTCAGTTAAATCTTTATTTAAGTACATAGTAGCTTTTCTAAAAAAAAAAAAAAATGCTTTCAAGTGAATGTTCTTGTGCTGAAAGTTGTGTATGATGAAACTGTGGAGTGCTTCTCAAACTTTGGTGCATATCAGAGACACCCAGAGTGCTGGTTAAAATCCAGACTCCTTGACCTCATGCTCAGAGAATCTGATTCAGCAGGTTGGAAGTGAACCTATGAGTGTGCATTCCTAGCATGTTCTTGCGTGTCCCTGAGTCTGACAATTTGCTGGCCACACTCTAATCTTTGGAGAAAAATTTTCAGCTGCCAATATCTAGTTTATCCTTTAGGAGCAAATAGTGAGATGCTGTATCTTAAAATAAGCCAAGACAGTTTCTCTTCTGGTCTTCAGTGTTCTCTACCTTGTAAATGAATGTTACCAGATTTGGAAAACAGAAGCTTGAGGAGCAGTTCACATGTTAGTATCTCTTAGTGAGAAAGAACCTGAGATTTAGAAACTTTTAACATTTATTAGCTGTGTGCCTTTGGGCAAATTACTGAAACTTTCTGAATCTCATTTTAACATTTGTACGGAAAAAAAAATCTATGTGAAAGTGTTATTGTAAGCATTTAACAAATTAATGTATGTGAATAGATTATGAAATCTGTCAAGCACTTAACGATATCCTTTGAGAGCTCACTCCATTCATTCTGCCCTACATTTCCAACTTCTCCATTTTCACTGGCTCTGTCTTCAAGACAAAGGACATACTTTTTCCTTCCAATTTGAAGATGATCCTCTATGATCCTACGATCCTATGTAACGACTGACTTCTCTCCTCAGTCTCCCTCACAATCAACCTTTGAAAAAATTACCTATGCTCATTGCCACTAGTGACATATTGCTTGGTCCTTCATCTTACCATTACATTTGAAATTCTGCCTTCAGCCCTAAAATGGCATTGCCCTCTTAATGATCATATGTCCAATCAACCACCGTCATGAGCAATGTCTCTCAGGCATGTGGAGTCTAGCCCTAAATGGTTGGCAGCACTCACCACTGGTCCTGCAAACTCTCCCCCACCTTGGCTTTAACAACCCTTTTCTGTCTCGGTTTCCTTTTACCTCCGTCTTTGCTGATACCTCTTGCACAGCCCGCCCCTATTTTCTCTCAATTGGCATGCTGTCTCTGGGAGATCTCAAACTTACTCATGCTTGCAACTGCCGTCTTTGTACTTTCACGCTCCCAACTCACACACGCAGTAGAGACTTCTCTCCTAAGTCACAAGCCCTTTCAACTTCCAACTGAATGTCACTATCTGGATGTCCACATTTAAGTTCTTCAAAACTAACCATGTAAGACCTGCATTTCCTGTAGTTCCTGTACTTCCCATGGGAATGAATGGCAGTTCCATGTACCTAGCCCAAACGGCTATCTGGAAGAATTCCCTCTGCCTGGAACATTTTTCACCTTTTCTTCATCTGGAAAACATTTCTTAATCTTTTGGGTCAGAGCTTAGACATTAGTTTCTCAGGAATCCTTCTCTGACCACCCCAGTAATTCCTCCTATGTAGTTTCAAGAACCCTCTCTCTCACCTATGGCAGGGCTCCTGGCCATTTCCCACATTAAACTCAGTCTCATGGAGGAAGAGACAACTCTGTCTCTTTAACTGATAAACCCTCAGCACATAGCTGACCACATGCCACATGACAGGTACTTAAAAATGATGTTTGAGTCCCTTTTCCAAAAAATATTCAGCCATTCAACTTATAAACACTGGGCCACCACTCTTCTGTGTAGTGGGTGAACCACGGTGAGCAGAATAGACGAAACTCCCTCCTTGGGTGTCAGAGGGTCAGAGACAGACAATAAACAAGACAGACAAGTTTTAAATTTACCTATGTAGTTATCTTTACCAGAATTTTTTGGTTCTGCATGTGCTTTCAAATTCTTTCAGTTCAGCCTGAAAGACTTCCTGTAGAATTTCTTATATGGGTGCTTGGGTGGCTCAGTGGGTTAAAGACTCTGCCTTCAGCTCAGGTCATGATCTCAGGGTCCTGGGATCGAGGCCTGCATTGGGCTCTCTGCTCAGCAGGGAGCCTGCTTCCTCCTCTCTCTCTGCCTGCCTCTCTGCCTACTTGTGATCTCTCTCTCTGTCAAATAAATAAATGAGATCTTTAAAAAAAAAAAAAAAAAAGACAGACAAGTAATAAATAATCACAAAATCACAAGCATTATAAAAGAGAAAGAACTGCACCGAGAAGGAGAACAACAGAGGGGAATCTGTCTAAAGGGAGCGGTGACAGAGTTGGGAGTTGTTTTTAAAACAAGATGAGTGGAGTATGTCTATGCAAAGAGCACACAGCATGAGCAAATGTCCCATTGTGGGAAAGACCTGATCTGCTTTCATTTTGAGGATCTGCTTTCACCTCTTCCCTACCTGAAAAGAGAAGCATGTGGAAGCTCAGGAGGTGAAGGAAACTATTTTATAAAATGAGGCTTAAGAATTAAGCTAAATTTATTCTTCACAGAGACTCGGTGTCAAATAAGAATAATTTACTCTTCTAACTCAAGTTCAATAAATCTCAATGTTCTAGTTATAGTTCACATCAAATTCTTACTGTCCGTTATTATTTATTCAGTCATCCTAATTCCATATAGTAAACAATTTTTAGTCATACTTTAGTAGTGCTTACATCTTTTCCAAAAAATAAACTTTTATATACTTTTCTAGTAGTCAGTATGTTTATGTCATTTTTAACACAACAAAGAGCCTTGAAGATATAGCCACGTTTTCCATTAAACGATATATCACAATAGCTCTGTGAATATAATTTCCATATAAAATCTCTAGTAGATGTGTAACAAATCAGAATCATGCCATTACTTTAATAAAAAACCCATGTTTTTATAGTATCAATGAGAAGCTGAAGTATTGAAATGTTATTTTCCAGAAGTAATTTATTTCAGAATAAATTTTTCATTAAATAATATTGATGCCAAATTCTTGAGTCCATTTTTTATAATAGAAACGTTAAATAATACCAGCTCTAATCTTAGTATCACGTACTTACTTACCTGCGAAATTTATAATATGAACTTATCCTATACGTAAGTATCAACTTATGATAGTTGATCATAAGGTTTAAGACTGCATTTCTAAATTCTGAGTCTAAGTAAAACTTTTAAATATTTAATGATTTGCCCATTTAAGTCATCTAAGTTAATGAAATGATCGATCATTAAAATATGGATTATCGGGGTGCCTGGGTGGCTCAGTGGGTTAAGCCACTGCCTTCAGCTCAAGTCATGATCCCAGAGTCCTGGGATTGAGTCCCATATCAGGCTCCTAGCTCCACAGGGAGTCTGCTTCTCCCCCTGATCTCTCCCCTCTTGTGTTCTCTCTCACTGTCTCTCTCAAATAAACAAAATCTTAAAAAATATATATATAGATTATCTGTATCAGGGCTTCTCAACCTTGGTATAGTTTGAACTCGGTAACTTTTTACTATAAGTGACTATCCTGTGCATTATAGGATACTGAGTTCATCCTTGGTCCCTGCCATTAGAAGCCATTTGCAACTCCTCATCCCCCAAGCTGTGATAACCAAAACTTTGGCTGAGTTGAAAAAAATTAGCAGCCCAAAGCCCTGGGTTTAGAATATGGCATTGCATCCTTTCCTACTTCGTTGGATGTTCCTATTTTATGTCATTAATATCTGAAATAGTAAATCTGTTATCTGTATACATCTAAATGCTAGAGTTCGTTGATACTTTCTTGAAAATAACACAGGTTTTGTTGAGTTGACAATTCTGATAACAAGCAAAGAAGAAACAAATTATAGTTGTTTTTCCAATTATATCTGTTATTCATTATAATTGTATAAATTTTAGAAACTGTATAAAATTTAGAAAGCTAAGCAAAGCATAGGGCGCCTGGGTGGCTCAGTCGTTAAGTGTCTACCTTTGGCTCAGGTCACAATCCCGAGTTCCAGAATTGAGCCCCGCATTGGGCTTGCTCGGTGGGAAGCCTGCTTCTCCCTCTCTCACTCTCCCTGCTTGTGTTCCTTCCCTAGCTGTGTTTCTGTCAATAAATAAATAAAATCTTTAAAAAAAATAAAACTAAGTAAAGCACATTGGAGAATGTAAAACTACTAAGGATAACCACTTAACATTTTGAAATATTTTTGTTTGTATATAAACATATATTCATATATATTATAAAATTGGGAAAATGCTGTTATGCAGTTTGTTTTTTATAGAGTGCGGTGTTCTATTACATTCAATAGTATATTCTGTGCATTTGCATGTTATTAAATATTATTTGAAAACATTAATTTATGATATTTTTACATATTATAATTAAGGAAAGATAATTTATTAGTCTACCTTCCTTAAGTGCTTTTCCAATTTTGTTTTAATGACAAAATCTATAGCATAAATAAAATAGTTCCATACATAGCAATCTAATGTTGTCTTTTTTTTTTTAAGATTTTTATTTATTTGACAGAGACAGAGACAGTGACAGAGGGAACACAAGCAGGGAGAGTGGGAGAGGGAGAAACAGGCTCCCAGCTATGATCCCAGGACCCAGAAATCGTGACCTGAGCCAAAGGCAGGCACTTAAGGACTGAGCCACGCAGGCGCCCCCTACTGTTGTCTTTTATGACTATTTCTGTTTTTTTGGTGGGTTTTTTGTTGTTGTTGTTGTTTTTAAAGATTTTATTTATTTATTTGACAGAGAGAAACACAGAGAGAGAGGGAACACAAGCAGAGGGACTGAGAGAGGGAGAAGCAGGCTTCCCGCTGAGCAGGAAGCCCAATGTGGGACTCGATCCTGAGTCTCCAGGATCATGACCTGAGCTGAAAGCAGTCGCTCTACCAACTGAGCCACCCAGGCGCCCCATTGTTGTTGTTTTTTATTCCCATGTAAGAGATGTAGATTTTCAGGCAACTTTCTTCTTTCACCCTTGGTCTTTGATTATTTTCTTTTTGGTTTAATAGAGACCATAACTACACGAAAAAGTAAAATAATATATACATAAGGTGACATAAAAGACTAAAAGGAAATCTACCCACAGATGTATAGTCACACACTGCTCTAATTTCAAATTATTTTCTGTCTTTACAGGCAAAACAGATGGGAAATAAGTTTTTCAGGTGTCTAGTCACAAATCCTGAAGAGGTGACTCAAGGGGCTATTGCCTCTCTAATGAAATGATGAGTTAATTATACTATTCCAATAATTATATAAATACTGAAAGATATTTGGTTTTCCATTTAAAACCTGTGTATAAGAATAATCTGTAGAGAATAGAAAACATATGTCCACAAAAGCTTGCATGTGAATTTTCAAAGCAGTATTATTCATAATAGCCAAAAAGGTGGAAACAACCTGAATGACTATCAGCTGATGAACGTGTAAACAAGATAGTGTGTATCACTACAACGGGATATGAGTCAACTGTAAAAGAGACTGATGTACTGAGAGGTGCTACAATATGGGTGAATCTTGAAACCATCACATGAAAGAAGCTGAATGAAAGAAGCAGTCACATATTGTATGACTTCATTTACGTGGAATATCTACAGTTGTCAAACTCATAAAGTAGATTAGAGATTTCCATGATAGAGGAATGGACGGAATGAGAAGTGATTGCTAATGGGTTCAGGCTTTGTTTGGGGGGTGATGATGACGTTCTGGAATTGGAAACTGGTGATGGTTGCACACCCTTGGATTAGACACGTTAAAGGTGTGGATTTCAGGGTCTATTAATTGTATCTCAATAAAAATAAGCAAACAAAAACAATAAGACTTATATAATCCATTCTGCAATAGACTGCTCACATGCACTATCAACAATAAGCAAAGTAGGAAAAAACGAAGTTGGTATCACCAAGAAAGGAGAAAACTCTAGTCGATTAAAAGAAAATGGAAACCAATCCCTCAGTTACGATTTTTAAGAATGGTCTGAGTTTTAGTTTCCACTGCTTTAGAGTATGGAGCTTAGCAGAAACCAAAGGTGCCTATCTGTAAATATCTTCACCAGCAAGAAACATCTATTTCCCTGGAAACTCAAGTGTTTTAGCCATAAACTAAAGTCTGGCATAAAATTATCTCAGGAGCATCACCTCCCATGCCCTAAGAGAAGAGATTTCTATCAAGAGTGAGCCTGGGAAAATCAAATGACCACAATCCTATGAATACAATAAGAAAGCAGTAGTTTAATATTTGAATTTTACAAATCTAATTACTACTGAAATAAGTCTGGTTACTTTGGGTCAGGATCTGAACCTCTCTCCCTTACCAAGATTTATCTCCCATTTTAGAGGAAAGGAACAACAATAGTTCTATCATTTTAATAAATTGTAAGGGAGAGGAGGTCAGTTCTAGATATATAGCATAGCAATTAATACTCTCCTCTCAGCCTAAGGGTTTAAGATGATATAGTTATTTCAGTTTTTAAATCATTCTAATATATTGTTGAACAATCCCCCAAGGATTTAATTGCTGTAAGAGAAAAAGTGACAGGATAACTTTTAAAGGATGCAAAATTAAACATAAGGCCCATTGCTATCAACTACCCATATGGGAAATCATTGCATATATCTGGAGAAAAATACCATACTAATGTGAAATGTCAAAGGGAACAAATAGAAAAACCTTTGACCAGCCTTTTGTTAATTACAGAGCGTAAATATCTTTACTAGAGCCTACTGCTGAACTAGTCCTTAGTTCTAACTTCTCACGTTACAACAGTTGCAATATTCATACAAGAAAAAAAGTAATTTGGTAAAGCATTTTAGCTGACATTGAAAAATGGACCGGTTCAGAGTGGAGGGTGACCTCATTTGAAGGTGTACAGAAGGGCAACATGGAAAATGAGACACAGAAAGAGATTATGGAAAAGCAACAAAATTTATAGGTACTTCTGTGAGTAAAATTACTAAGTAAATTCCTTGGTATTATGAGCAATATGAAGTATGACCAAAATGTTAACAACACATCTTATTTAATATTCAGTACCTTTTAGGTTTTTGAAGTAGGAAAACAATGCTTTTTAATACAATATGCCACTTTGACAAGGTACCACTGTGTGTTTTCATTTGCAATACTATGCTCCAGTGAACATGGGGGAGTGATGTCAATCAGACCATGAAAAGGAAAAAGTCTGAACAAAGAACAAATGCACTATTAACCATGCAATCCGGAAAAAAAAAAAAAAAAAGACAAACTGTGAACAAATATTACTTTTTCAAAATGGACAAAATTTAGTTTTACTTGCACATCATTTCTTAGGCTTAATACATTGCATTTTTTAATACACTGTTCATGTGTTCTAGTTATGTCAGATGTGGGGGCATCCAGCAAGTCTTTATGAGAAGTTTAGAATGCAAATAGTGTAGCTGTCTTCACACTTACAGTTGGCTGCACTCTGTTGACCCCCGATTTATCAGCTTTTAATTGTAACAGATAATGTTTATTGCTTTAGGAACGGTTATCTTGCGAAGATAACATTGATGTTACCAAGAGAACATGGTAAATAAAAAGCACTTGACCAATTACTAGGTTCTAAGACATTCTTCTTTGGTAGTGGTAGTTTTTCTAAAATTCATTCAGCTTATTTGTCATAGTACTACTGTTTATTAAACTGCCACCTGGAACTAATGATAACTCTGAAAAAATAAATCAATTGTTTGGACACAATTTATAATAGAGTCTCTCAACATTCTTTCTTTACCTGAATGATAGGGAATATTTCTATTAACAATGACTCAGGAAAGTATAGGGACTCAACGGGATGGAGTGTTTAAGCTCTTTCTAAGTACATATATTAATATATAGCTTTTATTTTTCTGGTAGGAGAGGACAAGAATTTGGAAAGTCTGAGTAAAGCTCCCCAGGTGAGCCTTATATAAGTTGAATTCTTAATCCCCCGATTCTTCAAGAATCTTCATTTAGAATCTTGTGTTGGAATACTTTTTTTTAATTGATGGTTGATACTACTATTGATTAAAATAGATTAAAAGTGGTTAAAAAACCCATTTTCAAACAATGGGAACCCTCCTTATAACTATATGTGCTTACCAGAATTAAAAATAAAATTAAAATAGAATGTTACTTAAAGAGATCTCATAATTTATATATTTATTATTATGTATTTAATATTTATTTATTTATTTATTTATTTTGTTTTATGCAAAAATTCAGGTTTTATTTTTACTTATTCTAACAGTGCTGAGAGCTGATAATCAGGAACTTACAGGGAAACAAGAACTTTTGTTTTCTACCTCTTAGCTGAACAAAAATACACACAATGTGGCATTATCATTAGGCAAGACTCGCTTTTACACTTCACACAATAATACAATATTATCCTTTTTCGAACAAAATGCCCAGATTATTAAGGAAACCATCTTTGGAGGAAGTGTTTAATAACATATTTTATTTAAATAAATCCTCCAGGAAGAAATGGGAGAATTCACTGCCTTTACTTAGAAGAACGCTGTAAGTAGTTATCTGTCAAATTTATCTGTGCAGCTTACCAACATTTCCTCATTGGAAACATCTACTTCCACATCACAGTTCCCAAAATGACTTCAAAGTCTTAAAATTCTGTGTCTCCTTTGGCTTGCTTCTCTCGTGATTCCACCCATGCTTTATTAATGGTTCGCTTCATATCATCATCTCCATCTTCATAAATCTTCTTTAGAACATTCATCAATCCCTCACTAGGGTCTGTTTCAGCATCATAGGAGGGCTTTTCTTTCTCTTTGCATTCTTTTTCAACCTGAGTCACGTAGTCCCACCGTGTGTTTTCTGCTTTCTTTTTACATAAGATAAGAACTGTATCTGTCTTGACTTTTTTTGAACTGCCTTCCACAGAGATGGGTTTTAAGAGATTGTTCACAATCATGGAGTAACTCTTCCCATTTAGATTCTTTACCAAAAGATCAAATGACCTCTCTGTGAAATGCACCTGCACATTCTCAGTGGGGACTTGATGAACTCCAGTTAAGGTAATGTATATTTTCACAAACTTATCTGACTGATCCCATCCGTAATTACTGATTTTCACTGTATATCCTGTTGTAATGGGAGCAACCACAGCAGCTGGCTTTTCATTGTCAAGAAGTTCTGCTTTTCTCTGTGATTTTTGCTGCATCTTGTTCTTGATTTCTGTCTCAATCTTGGATTTTTCAGCTGTGAGGGCATCACGTACTCTTTTCCTAGAGGCCTTTTCCAGCAGCACCTTCACCTCTTCTAGATCTTTCTGTAGCTCTTCCAAAGCTGAAGCCATAGTCGGGCTGATCGGGCAAGGCCCGAGCTGTAGACACGCAAGGGAGAGAACAGGAAACACCGAACGCGCTTCCTGAGACGCCGGCCCCACCCGCACGAGTCGCAGCGCCTCAAGCCTGCGCGCTCACCCGACCCAGCGCGAGACCCGGCCCGCCTCCCGCACGCGGCGCCTCTGGAACCTTCGCGAGTCCGTCGCCGCCGCGGCTCCCCACCCCCATCGCGCGCCTGTATTTAATATTTAAAATAAAATATTGATATATATACATCATATATTAATATAAATATATAATTATAAATAGTTATAATATAATATTTATTATATATAATATATATTAATTATTCATAAATAATAAATTTATATTTATAAATAATGCATTTATATATTATATAATTTATGTGGTATATAAATTTACATATAAAATAAATAAAATTAAAATTAATAATAATATTTATTTATTGAGTACTCTATGCTAGGTGCTATTCTAGATGTGTATCAGGGATATAGATATGTCTCAGACATGAGTTCTCTTTGTGAAGATTATAATCTAAGAAGACAACTTATAAATGTGCATACATAAGGACCACGTAAGCTAAAAATGGCTAGTCTTGGGAGGAATACTGGTAAAATAAAAATTCATAAGAAGAAGAGACCGTTAGTTAATAAAGGGTTATTTTTACAGAATAGACCTTAATTCATATATGTGTAAAATCATATGCTCCTTTTTCTAGCCTTTATCAAAGTCTGCTGGTGAATTGAGCTCATATTAAGACAAAATATGTTAAATAAGCCACTGACAACTCCAGGAAATACCAATTTTGGAGAATGATCTAAGGTATGAGTATGAAGTTTTCTTTTCCTGAATAGTTAGAGGATCTTGTACTAGAGATAAATGTAGACCACTAGAAAAATCTGTGATCTATGTCTTTGTACATTAGAAATGTTCCCTCTTCGTCAAGGATTTTCCTGATCACCCTATCTAGAAAGCTTCCTGTGGTATTCTCTAGCCCTTCTCATTGTCTTGAGCATGCAGGTATTATTATTATTTTCTTTTCCGGGCAATTTTTTTGTACTTAGTTATTTATTTGCTTAATAGCTTCCTCAAGATAATCTAAGCTCTCTGAAGATAGAGGACTTCATCTTGTTCACTGTTATTTCATCAGTATCTGGCATCTGGTAAGCATTCAGTAAGTATTACTGAATTACAGAATAATTTCCTAACTTTCCACTAAAGTAAGTGTAGATTCTAGGATTTGAAAGCACCTATCACTTTAAAAGGTTGGTACCCACACAGTTTTGTCCAATCCTTTGCCTTCAAATGGCATCCATAAGATGACAACTCCCAAACAAATATTTAAAGACTGGCTTCTCCCTTTGAACTGTACTTGACATTGCCGCTTGGTTAACAAAAATTCCAAATTTAATATGTCAAAAACAGAAGTATTTTCCATTATGGTTTATGCTGTTAGCATCTACCTACTTGTTTGAGCCCCAGACCATTGTTGATTTTTCTTGTTCTTTCACCCCCCACATCTGATCCATCAACTACATGAGTATGCCACATACTCTTCTACTCTTGTCTACCTCATGCTCCTATCCTGAACTAGCATCATTTCTTGATTTCTTATTTTGCCCTACCTCCAGCCTTCCCTTCCTATAATCGTACACAGCAACCAAATGCATTGCAAAGACTTAATCAGGTTGTTCCCTTAAAACCTGAAAGGGATTCCCCTGGCACTTAGAATATGATCCAAATTCTGATATGGAGAAAAAAGATTCTTTATAATCTTCTTCTACTGACTTCTTTGACTTCCTTTCTTAGAGGAGGCATTATTATTATTTTCTTTTCCAAGGAAACTTTGCTTCCTTATACCCTAAAACCTAGCACCACAGACTTTTCTCTATTTGTTCAATTCCAAGCTTAATCCCACTTCAGGACCTCTCCTCAGCTGTTCCTCTGGGTTTGAAGTCTGTTGTTCTTGACCTTCACTATTTTTCAACACTAAGGTCTCGGCTAAGATATCTCTTCCTCAGGTCTTCCTCACCACCTTAGATGATATTGTCATCTCCTACCCCAAGCCCTGTTTGTTCTTTCCTTATTCCTTATCACAATCTGGAATTACCTGATATGTTTATTTATTTGTTTACATTACAATGTAGAATCCATGAGAACAAAACTCATCTGTCTTCATAATGTCAGAATGCTTGACAAATAGATGCTCACTAAATATTTGTTGAATCAATTAATGAAGTGATCAGTTAATCATCAAATGGTCATAAAATACTACTTGTATGCAAATTTTAAGTTTATTTAATTTTCAAGGATCTTCAAACACTATCTAACTTAGTTTCATTAATATTTATTGTGCACCTCCTACATGCAAGAGATTGAGGTAAGGTCTGAATATATAAATATGAATAGGACAAGGACTCAGCTCTTTAGAGCTGGTGGGTTAACTGGAGAAATACCAAGATAAATCATTACAATATTGATAATTGTAACAATACACAGAATATAAGAGTAGTAGAGAAAATAAAGAGCATACAACATCTGGGCTGTGGCACAGCAAGACAAAACATTATAACATTACAATCAAATATTATAAGAAAGAAAAATAAAATCTAAGAATTCACAATTGTATAGGTAAACTTAGATGTGATTCAAACAGAGTGAATGTCATGTGGAAGTAAACACATCCAGGCTATAGAAGCACTACAAGTGCAGTTTGGTTTTGGAATGCTAGATGCCTTTTGCAGCGATTGTTAAAGGAATGATCAGAGTGGAAGGCAGGTCTATTAGACCTTAGAGAAAAACCATGTGTGCCATAAAGCAAGGTGTTTAAATGCCATTGCACAAGAGTTAAGAAACAAGTGAAGAGACTTCCTTAAAACATTCTCAACTGTCTAGTACTACCAATTATGAAAATGGAAGGAAAGCTTAATTCTTGAGATTGATACATCACTTAACAATGACTCAGAGATGAATCATGGGACTGCTTCTTCTCTTTTTTCTTTTTTCTCTTTTTTAATTTTTTAAAGATTTTATTTATTTATTTGACAGAGAGCACAGCGAGAGAGGGAACATAAGCAGGGGGAGTGAGAGAGGGAGAAGCAGGCTTCCTGCTGAGCAGGGAGCCCAACGCAGGGCTCAATCCTGGGACTCTGGGATCATGACCTGAGCTGAAGGCAGATGCTTAAAGACTGAGCCACCCAGGTGCCCCTTTTCTTTTCTTTTTACGTAGGTTTCATGCCCAATGTGGGGCTTGAACTCAGGACCCTGAGATCAGGCATTGTACCCTCCACAGAGTGAGCCAGCCAGGTGCCCCTATAGTTTTTGGTTTTTTTTTTTAAATCTTTCTCCACAGCATGATATGACATTCCCCTTAAGAAAATTTCATTCCTAATGAAAAATACAGTATTTTTGAGTCAAATTCAGAGCTAAATACTTCATATTGACTTATGTTGAACTACAGGAAACCTTGCACATTATCAGATTTTACTCATGTTTAATGCCTGACTTATAATAGATTCTCAACAAATACTTGTTGAATCATGATCAATAACTAAATTAATTGCTTACTATGATTTCCTAACTCTACAAGAAATTTGTGGGGTTTTTTTTTAAGATTTTTATTTATTTATTTATTTGAGAGAGAGAGAAAGAGAGAACATGAGAGAGGGAAGGTCAGAGGGAGAAGCAGACTCCTTGCTGAGCAGGGAGCCTTACACAGGACTCAATCTCAGGACTCCAGGATTATGACCTGAGCCGAAGGCAGTTGCCCAACTGACTGAGCCACCCAGGCACTGTAGGGTTTTTTTAGTAACAGATTCATTAAAATTTCAGATGAGTTGGTAATATTACTTGAAGCATAGGCTAAATATCATAACACCGCGTAACTGTTTTCTATGAGCCATTTTACAGATGATAAAAGGGAGGCTTAAAGAAATCACATAACTTGCCTAAGACTGCATAGGTAGTAATGGGTAGAGCTAACAGACAAATGGAAGGTTTCTTCAGCATCCTTGCTTTTAACCCCTATGATTATGTAGGGTTTCTTTGTTTCAAAAGCAAAAAATAAGATCCTTGTTAAATATAGCAGAGATATATGCCACTAAGAAGACTTTAGATGAGGATGGAGTAATTAAAATTAAGGAGGAAGAGAGTCTAGCAGTTAACAGCTGGCTATGTCTGTTGTGGCAAGAAAGGAAGGGCCTATTTTCTATCTTTTCAATGATATACATTTCCTATTACAAATTCATCTTTCAAGGTAGAGTAGCTGTTTTCTCATTTCCTCACAGTTTTGGGTTTTTCTTCTTTTCTGGATAATCATGTGGTATCATCAGATCCACCCCTCACACTTCTCCTCATGAACTACATACTGGGAATTGTATCTTGAAAGCTGGGTTTTCTTTGAGTGAATCCATGCCCTTGTTTTTCCTGTGTATAGTACTGCATGGTTGTCTGCCATGTTCCTGAGATATAATCCAAAGCACTGACCAAATTTAATATTCTTAATTTTTCACTGTCAAGGAAGGAAAATTTCAAGCCAAAAGGAATAAGGCTAAGAACAAACATATTGGATAAGTTGAACTTCAATTAATTTTTCCTAAGTGAGATTTTCTTTCAGAGAAAAAAAAGCCATTCTACTTAATTTTTAAAAAAGATTTTATTTATTTATTCATGAGAGACAGAGAGGAGAGAGAGGGAGAGAAAGAGAAAGAGAGAGAGAGAGAGAGAGAGAGAGAGAGAGAGAGGCAGGCAGAGGGCAAAGCCAACTCCCTGTTGAGCAGGGAGCCCAATGTGGGGCTTGATCCCAGGACCCTGAAATCACGACCTAAGCGTAAGGTAGATGCTTACCTGACTGAGCAACACCTGCATTCCCATGCTCTTTATTTTTATTTTTATTTTTTTAAGATTTTATTTATTTGTTTGAGATAGTGAGAGAGTACACAAGTGGGGGGGGGCAGGGAGAGGGAGAAACAGACTCCCCGCTGAGCAGGGAGCCTGACACTGGGCTCCATCCCAGGACCCTGGGATCATGACATAAACCAAAGGCAGATGCAACAGACTGAGCCACCCAGGTGCCCCTATTTCATTTTTAAACACAGAATGAATATAACATAGCTAGAAATCTTTTTTTAAAAATTGTCTCAGAGGACACAGCAATGCCATTGTTTTACATGAAATTTTAAAAATTATGTTATAATGTTTACTTTATTACCTCCTTATAGTTACGGCTAAGTATTTTATAATTTATTATTTTGTCTTATAAAAGGCAGAAAAATAATCCAGCAAAACTAGGAATTATAATAATAAAACAGTATGGTTATATTTCCTTTATTTAGAAATGATCCCCCAGTAGGATTTTCTTGCTACCTTCACTTTTCCCATCATTAGTCTGTTTAACAAATAAATCTTAAACAACCATAAAGAAAAAGATCTATGCTAGGGGACAAGGGTTTTAAGACTAGGATACTATTAAATTATGTCATAAGGCTCCCCTCCCCCCTGGAGTGCTGTGAGGAGTGCTGTGTTCTTTGGGAAACTAGAAGAATAATTCTCAGACTATGAAATATATAATATATATGTAGTTATTAAACTTAATCGTGAACAAAGAAAGACTAGTTCCCACTGCAATAGCAACGCTCTGCATATTCTTCTGCCTTTACCCCCCAAGACTTGTTTCTGTATCCCTTTGCTTTCCTACATTGTATTCAGCTATGTATGTATTTCATATATGTCCGCATGTAAACAAATATTGTTTAATTTGGCTGTTTTTTGATTCTTATAAAATTATATTGCATGTTAGGAGAACTTCTGATGCTGTTTTTTTACATTAAATACAATGTCTAAGATTCGTCCAGGTTGATATCTATAGTTAGAGTCCCTTCTCTTGTTTGTTTCTAGTCCTTTGCTGTTGCAAACAATGGGGCTATGTAAACATTCTCATGAATGCCTAACAGTACAGATATGTAAATTTCTCCACAACCTGTATCTGTACATCTTACATGAAAATAAGAAAATGGTTTCCAAATTGTCTGTGCCAATATACACTCTCACCAGTAGTGTATGGATTCTAATTGTCTCACGTATTTACGGACACTTTATATTGCCACATTTTTAAAAAGTGCCAATTATAATTAAGGTAAAATGTTTATATTATTAGAGTCTTAATTTACATTGCCCTTATTATTAAAAAGGTTGAGCATCTTTTCATAATTTCATCATCCAGTGTGTTTTTCCTTCAGTGAAATACCTATTCATTTCTTTCACCTACATTTAGATGGGGTTGCAAACTCTTATATTCTTTCGTAGTTTTTTTGCATTATCATTGATACCAAATCTGTCCACTATGTGTGTGACAAATATTTTTCTCTAGCTTTCTAATGATGGTTTGTTTTTTCATGAACAAAACAACTTAAAATGGATACTTTTTTTTTTTTCTGGTCTTACTTATGAATTGTTTCCAGACACCAAGGTCATAGAGGAAATTTTCTATGTATTCTTCTAAGAGTTTAAAATATTTATTTAAAATATTTATTTTTCCTGGAATTGATGTTTGTATTTGGTATAAAAACAGAGATTTACATTTTTTTCCATATGCATAGTCACTTGTCTTAATGCTATTTATTGAAGAGCTCATCCTTTACAAACTAATCTGCAAAACCATCTCTATCAAATATTATATTTCCTTATATATGTAGTAAATTTGTTCAATTTGTGTTCCTAGAGATTGGAGACTCTAAATGGATGGGCCTTGCTTACCCAAGCCTCCTAATGCAATATAGGATGCGTAAAGAGCACTTAGCTGTAATTTGGGGAAGGGATAATGGGTAGAGAGTTCAATGGTTCTGCTTAAGAAATTAAAGGCATTCAGTATTGGAGGATGGCAACTTGAATAGATAGAAACATTGACTCGGATTGACAGCTAGTCCCAAGAAAATGGAGAGATAGGGCCAAGAGAAAATTCCTCTTGAGGCAAGACTGGTGGATTTTTAGAATATGTAATATTCAATTCCAAGTTGCTGTTCAAATGATCTGCTCAGTTTTCAAAGCCTTCAGTAAATATCAGATACACACTAATGCCCTGGAAATTGGGTGGTTTCCAGTGAGGAACAAAGCAGGCTTCCCCCCCAACATTTATTTATTTGAGAGAGAGAGGGAAAGAGAGATGGGGGGGAGGGCAGAGGGACAGCATCTTCAAGGAGGTTCCCCGCTGAACTCGGAACCTAATGCCCAACCTCTTTCTCCCAACCAAAAACCCAGGAGATCATGACCTGAGCTGAAAACAAGACACAGATGCTAAAGCAACTGAGCCACCCAGGTGCTCCAAGGACAGTCATTTTAGATGGAAAGATACCGAGTAGGGGTCAAGAATTCAGCAGGAGCAGGATATTGGATCAAGAACTGATGAGTTTAATATAAGCTCTCTCCTTCCTTGGAAACAGTAGGGGAAGAAGAGGTTGATATAGGATTGTTCCTCCTATGTAGGTCCAGATCATTTTATTGGACTGTTACAGGAAAGGTTATGTTGTTCCCCATAAGCATAATCTAATTGCTCCTGTAGTTCAGAAGCTCCTACATAGAAAGCTTTATGAGGCTTTTATTCATTTATTTTGGTTTGAACTATAATATTCAGTACAAAATTCCTCAGCACAGTATCCAGATCTGCAGAGAATCAGTGCAGGACCTGTGTGGATGATTGCTGACTTCTAAAGTCTCCCCACCTTGGCTGTGAACAGTAGCCACAGTGGAGAACTCAGTCCAACTTTGGCAACGGTGACATTGTAGGCTAGCACTGAAAACAAGCCCACTGTGATATAGCATGAGCACAAATATATCAAGGTGTAGAGTCATCTATGGATCATGGCTGATGGAATTATTACAGGAAAGATAGACAAGTTTACTGGTAAGGGAACAGAAAAATCTACCTGTGATACAATGATCTATATCTCTCTCCAGTTTAGAGTTTCTATCTAAAACAAGATAGAAATATATTCAACACATGTGATGCCTTACTGGAAATTCATCCACAGTATTTTCTGGAGATTAAACTGTTAAATGCATTTAATGAAAGGAAAAAATAAATTTGTTGATAAAATCTAATAATACCATTCTATTTAAAAAATCTTCCTAAATTTGCTCCATGGAAACCATCTATACACTAGAAGAAGAAATACAACAAAATTTCAAAGTTTAAATCAAACTTTAGACTACATATTTAATGTACTTTAAAAAATTATTTATTTTTATTATGTTCAGTTAGCCAGCATATAGTACATCATTAGTTTCTGATGTAGTGGTCAGTGATTCATTAGCTGCATGTAACACCCAGTGGTCATCACAACACATGCCCTCCTTAATATACTTTTAAACTTATTTCTTTAAAAGTAATAGGTCAGTTACTAAAGTCTGTATATAATAAATATTAAGGCATTAACTATGTATTTTATAAGATAAATGACAGATATAACCAAAGGTGAACCCTCTTTTATAGTAGATAAGGAAAGATTTAGGACTTTGATATATGAATTGTGTGAAATTAAAAAAAAACAATAAATAATTGTATCCAAACATTCTTTGGATTTATTATAAGGTAACCCTTTTATATTTCATAAGAGTAGGAAATATTGAATGTTGAGTGTAAAATAGCCATTGTAATTGATTCACACATAGATTCCTTAGTAAAGTCTTTCTCAATCCTTGCAGGTCAGACTCATTAGTTTTTCCTCTGGATTCTCATACTCAGTAGATCATATTATATCATAGCCATTGCAACAAAGCAGACATTACTACTTACTGAATGAATAAACTAGCATAAAACCACTGCTTAAATTAATTAAGAAGCAAAAAAAAATCTCAAATTAAAGAAATCAAAGTGCATCCATCCTGGTCAGTATTCTCATGGTCATTTCTATCTAATAAATAATGTGAAGTTATGGACAGAATTAATAGAAGGTCTTAAGGAACAGAGAGGAGAAAGGAAATAATGAGGAAGAAAGGCAAGAAGAAAGGAAAGAAGGAAGAAGGGGGAAGGTAGAAGGGAGAGAGAGAAGAAAAGGAGGAAGGGGTGAGAAAGAAAATTAAAGAAAGAAAAGAAAGGAAGTGCTTTAAAGAGACAAAATATTAATGGAAAGACTTATTTTTAAAAATCATCTGTAAGTTTATGGAAGGAAAATTCCCAAATGAAAATTGACACACTTTAATGAAAGAAATCTTAAATATCAATTGCTGTCTTAAGAAGACCATTTTAATTCTTTTACATACAATATAAGCAATGCTGTATTAATTGAGCCAGCAGTATTCTGATTCAGGTAGTCTGCAGATCATACTTTGGGAAACACTGGATTAAAAAACTGTGTTAGAAAAACAAGCAATAGCAACAAAAAACTTTTATGTGGAATGAACATTAGGTATGAAATGAAAACATTATTTCATTCTGACTCTATCCAGTTTAATAATGCACTCTCCCATGTTACTAAGCAGTGACAACATTCCGATAGTTGTCCCCTGGGAGACATGGAAGGGAATCTGGTCTTTGGAGAAATAAAAGGAAAGAAATTCACAGTTACATAGGCCCATCGTGTTTCTTTTCCCTATGGTTTAACTAACTTCATCTTTAATACACAGGTTAGAAAACCAGGCTAATTATGAATAAAACCAGAAACACATCTAAATATTTAAACCAGTATCACTACCAAAAGTGGACTTTGTTTTGGTAGGAGGAACCAACTCTAATTCTTCTTTTTTTTTTTTTTCCAAGATTTTTTATTTATTTGACAGAGAGAAACACAGCCAGAGATGGAACACAAGCAGTGGGAGGAGAGAGGGAGAAGCAGGCTTCCTGCCCAACAGGCAGCCCAATGCCGGGCTCGATCCCAGGACTCCAGGATCATGACCTGAGCTGAAGGCAGAGGCTTAACCACTGAGCCACCCAGGTGCCCCCCTCCCTAATTCTTTATGGTTAGGATTGATGCTGATAATCAGAGTAAGTATAAACTTAACACTCGTTAAATCCAGAAGCAAAACTATGACTCTAAACATCCTATTGATCCTGATTATCAAAAAGAACCAAGAACCATCTTCATAGTAAGAAAGGCTGCATAGAAATTCAGAAAGAGCACAGCTTTAGGAATCAAATTGCCCTGAGGTTGAGCAGCTGTTTGCCCTTAAGCAAATTATTTAATTTCTCCCTCTAGCATTGCTCCTATATGAAACAGGCAATTGGGATATTCCTACCATGTGATCCTTTTAGAGTGAAAAGCGGGATAATGCATAGATTCTTATGACTATTACTTAGCAGATTCTCGGTTAAAATGGTTTTCTTGTCCTCCAGCATCTTCCATATCTTTTTGTATTAGATTTTCAACACTATTGACTGTAATTTTATTTGCAAATTTGCCACACTTTTAAAAGGTTGGGCCAGGTTCTTCTTTTCATAGGCAGAGAGGTGCATATTTTTTTGAAAGGTGAACTAGTCCAAATCTCGCCTCAGTCTTTTCTGGGCTGGATAAAGTGGAAGTATGGGAGGCTGGCTGCTAAGGGAAGAATGGAGTGGTCTACAGCTGTTGGGGAGCAACTCGTTTTTTCTAGGGATAGTTACACACATGGCTTTTTACAACTTGAGTTTGTCACCAGTGCATAAATCTTTCTCTTGGGATTAAAACAAATAACTCAAATAAGTTATGTCTAGCAGAAAATTCCATTGAATGAAGCAAATTAAATTACTTATGAGAATTAAGTGTTTAACTATCCTCGAATTCCATTATACCTCTTATTCTTCCTATTATTAACATATGCAAGGAAAGCAAAAGTTAACCATAAAGGGATACTATTTCATGCTTCTGAATTTCATGAAGTGTGTTCTTTGGTATAAACAAAAGATGAATAGCTTCATTTTATGATCAATATTTGCAAGAGGAATGCTAATTTAGCAGACAAAATACAATTTTCTTTTTTTTTCTTTTTTTTTTCTTTTTTTAAGAGGAGAAGGGGCAGAGAGAGAGAGAGAGAGAGAGAGGGAGAGAGAGGGTCTTAAGCAGGTTCCACACCAGGGGGGGTCCAATGCAGGGCTTGATCTCATGACACTGAGATCATGACCTGCGTCAATCAAGAGTCAGACACCTAACTGACTGAGCGACCCAGGAGCCCTGATTTTCATTTAAAACTATATTCCCAGGGGCACCTGGGTAAGCATCTGCCTTTGGCTCAGGTCATGATCCCAGGGTTCTGGGATCAAGCCCCACGTCAGGCTCCCTGTTCAGTGAAGAGCCTACTTCTCCCCCCTGCTGCTCTGCCTACTTGTGTTCTTTGTCTATCTCTGTGTCAAATAAATAAATAAATAAAAGATTTGAAAAAAGAAACCATGATCCTTATATTCTAAACTTTAAAATGAAGACTTTTCAATTGAATATAGGGAATGACTATTCACCACATCCCTTGGGTAAACCATTCACAATGCCCACGTAATCTGTAAAGATCCACATGCCTGGTTCAATTTGAACTACACCTTGATTTTATTTGTAGGGGCCTAACACATATCTTGGCAAGAATTTTGCTTCCAACTCTGAGCAACTGAAAATGAGTTTCACTTCTCAGCAGAATCTGTACTGTGGACTCAGCAAAAGCATTAACCTTCCATTTTTTAAAAGAAAACAATCAATATCCATAATACGTAGGCAGAATGGGTCATTCTTCCATCTGTTAGGGCATTTTACATGAGAAATAACATCAGGGCTCAGATAAAGAAAAACTTGTGCCCACTTGTATAAAGGACAAGATTTCTAAGACCTCCAAATTCCATTAAACACACAAAACAGAAGAGAATGGTGAGAAAGCATCTTTTCTAAGTTTTAATTTGGTTTCTATTTGTTTCTATAATTGTGGAAGATATCCCATTGAATGATCAACTATGCTTTCAAAGCAAAGATAAAATGCCGGCTATACCTGAACTTGCCAGTGAACATTTTTAAACTTTGGAAAATGAATGTGGATTTGAAGAAATAAATTAGTCCAAAAACAGAGTTTAATGAATAAATTAAATTATTTAAATTATTTTCAAACTTCAGGACTTTAAATATTTTAAAGATTTAATATGTACACTTGCTAAAAAAGTTGAATTTGTGTCTTCATTTGAATGTACATTTGATTAAAGTCCAAACCTCTGGCCAAAAAATATTCTAAGAATATATATGACATACTTGAATATATACTGTATATTATACATAATTTGATTTAACCTAAAAATTTATATATATATTCATATTTTCTGTATAAAGTAAAATTATATTTTTAACTTTCAAACTGAAAAAATAATACTTTAGAATATATATGTACACATACACACACACATATATATACATATATAGGTATATAAAGTCAACGTGATCATAATATTATCTGAGAATGACTGTATTCCTAAACACACAAGCACCTTCTTTCAGCATATTTACTTAAAATCCGAAATTCTTGAGAATTTAAATAGAAATCCAAAGCCATTTTATTCTGTTTTCTCTAAGGAGTCCATTTGAGGTACAGCAAGTACAAACATCCTATTATTGCAAGTAGTGCACTTAAGTGGAGCTTCGATAAAAATGTTGGGGGACTGGGAGGATAGAAACATGGTGAGCCCCACATCCTGCGGAGTTGGTTTGCTTGAGCTTATATTCTAGTTCTGCCCCTCACCATTGTGTGACTGGGCAAGTCCCTTAAATCTCTGTCATAATTACTTAAATCACTTAAATTTTATCATTAGGAAGCTGGGAATAGTAACCCCCCACGTTGTGGAAATCAGTACTTAGCATTTACTTAATGCCCGAATTATAAGGGCATTTTTTTTAAGTGAAAATAAAGAAATAGCGTGAAGATGGCAAAGATGATCTGCACTGTTAATTGGAATGTTTAACCAGGAAGAAAGCCTAAGTTTTGGGCTTCTATCTATGCCCTTCGAGCTCTCACAGGCACCCACTCCAAGGTGGTTTAAACCAGGGTCCCGGTGAACTATATTACTAGAGGCTGGAGATCTGAATGTCCAAAGGGAAAGCTTAAACCCTACTATAGATTCCCTCTTTCTGAATCTATCTCTAGGAACTTGAACATCCTTCATGTGGCTGCTATGGTCAGCGATAAAAGATACACCTTCCTCCTAGCTTCCTCTCTTCCTGTTCCCTTCAGAACTGTTCTTTTCCCTCCAAAGTCCAGTGGGAACCAGGGTGGGTGCAGGGGGAAAAAGTCAGCATGGCCCCTTTTGCTTGAGCCAGCTTTTAGTGTAAGAAAAGGCATTTATGCAAGGCACACACGGTCTAGCTTAGTTTACCTGGGAAAGCATTCCCCATCAGAGTTGAAGGCCAAAGCAAGCTCTTACGAGTAAAATCAAAAGGCGCCAGGTCCTGCTTAGCCTCTCGATACAAATAATATTAATTTTAGCATTCAACATCCAAACCTGCTTCCTCAATAAAGACCCGGCATAAAGCCACATTCCAAGTAGTGCCCTCCTCTATCACCGGGTACAAATCTACCATCTCTTTGGTTTAGTGCCCTTTGCAGGCTGCTTCCTGCTAGCCATCTGAGTGCACCGTTCATTCCTCTGACACTGCTACCCGCCAGGAAAGTACTGTTTCCTGCGGCAACTGCTTGGCAGACTCAGCTAAAATGTGCTGCTGTGTTTTATCACTTTAGAAACTTGCGTATCCCGGACCCAAAGTGAAAGTGGTCCTGTCCTGTGTTTCCTAAGGGCTTTCCCCACAAATGGCCTAGGTGTTCTGACCAGCAGACACAAAATGGTCACATTCATATAACGTACGTAGGGCGATGTCCAGAATAATGATCATTAAACATTATCAGTGGTTATCTCTGGATAAAGAGATCTCAGGGAGGTTTTTTTGTTTTGTTTTGTTTTGTTTTTTTTGTTTTTTTTTTTTACTTTATCCTTTGTATTTAACTTCATTGTTTGGTTTATTGTTTCTATTTAGCTTATATCAGTTTTATAATCAGAAAGAAAATAAAGCTTTCTTCATTGAAATAGAAGACGCCTAGTTGCTGCTCTTTCCCGACTCTTTTTGGGGGAGGGTCAGGTGGTCCTGCAAGCCAGCTAGAGGAGAGAGGCTCTTCTGCCCTCGATTTTACCAGCTCCACCTCAGGAACCCATGTGCAAACCTTCTCCCTCCTTTAGAAAAACAAATGTCCCTAAAGGAAATATAAGTGAACGTGAGTATAACTGCTGAACATCAAGTTTATTTGGCAAAGTCCAAAGACAACACTGACCTGCGCACAGTGGCACCAAGTTTGAACGAGGTCTATGTACTCATACACATTCAATCCCCTTGTTTCAGGGTTCAGATTCCTATGTGTAGTTTCAATTCATTATTCTGGTCTTGCTAGGCTCCAGTCATATAACTGATTCGCTAATTATTTCTAGTTTGGAGTCAACCATATACTTGGTATGCAGAGTCTATGTTTCCTTAAATGCTGTCAATAAAAATGTAGATCAGATTAAGTCTCTCAGTTCAATGACCCATTATTAATGAACTCACTAATTGGGTTGTTCAAGCAGACACAAATCCTCTTATCTTTACTATCATCCTGTATAATTTTTTTCATTTATCCACGAGAGAAGATCATGAGAAACTTTCCTAACCACCTTGCTGAATTTGTGTTAAATGAACCATTCTGGCAAGCCCTGAAGCAAAGGAAAATTAATTTCATTTCTCATAAATTTTGTCCTGAGCATACTAGCTAACCATTCCTGGTTATTGCTTTATTTTCTAAGTGCTCCAAAGAATTTGTTCAGGAGCTTGATCAAGAATATCCCCAGAGGTCAGAAACTGTATAGTTTTGTTTTGTTTTGTTTTTGTATAGTGTTTTTGACATAAACTCTCTTTTCTTATTTGAAACCACAAACCTATTTGCCTAGCTTCTCTCTCCTGACATCTCTTTGTTTACTTAAAAAACAAGTATTGGTTAAAGCAATCATAATCATAAGTATAAGTTGAAATATCTGATATATTTGGACTTGGAGACTAGAACGGAGTTTGAACATTAAAGGGGAGATTAAAAAAGGAGACATCTATCATCTATCTGTCCATTTCTTCAAGTTCCATTCAATCTTGCTCATTACATAATTTTTATTTAAAGACGATTCTTTTTGAATGAGTGTGTCCTTAACCTTTTCAGACCCTGTGCAAGATTACAGTTGAAGGTCCAAATACCACATGACTCAGCACCTAGATATAAAGCTGACAGACCGTTAAAGTACTATACTAATCCTCCTACCTTCACAAATTTACCCTGATGTAAAAAACATTAAGGCAATTAATAATACTTGATATTTACATAACCACTTAATCCAGAAAAAGGTGTTAGTTTTGCTATGGTCCATTACTGCTGGGACTAATAAGACTATTTTGCTACGATACTACCTCCACTACTCCATTTATGTCACAAAGTTTCCATAAAAGGTTAACAATATTTTACTAAAAGGTGCCTAGATTCAGAATTAATTTAATATGTTAAAACAAAAGACAGGAAGGCAAAATTGGATATGTTGGTCAACATAACAATGCTAGAAGAAATAAACTGATTATAAAGTGCTTGAAATCTGAGGTATTTGAACTCTTAGCTCAATCAAACATGAGGCAAGAGATATTATTTGGGACAACATGGGTATTACACTAAGTGACATAAGTCAGACAAAGACAGATACCATATAATTTCGTTTATATGTGGAAACAACAACAAAAAGCCAAGCAAAACAAAAACAAATGAACAAATAGCAGAAACAGATCCATAAATATAGGGAACAAACTGACAGCTGCTAGAGAGGAGGGGGTAGGGGGTGGGCAAAATGGGTGAAAGGGAGTGGGAGATACAGCCTTCCAGTTATGGAATAAGTGACAGCGATGAAAGGTATAGCAGGGGGAATGCAGATGGGAGCTATGCTTGTGGTGAGCATAGCTTACGTGTCTGCTCACCATGTTGTACACCTGAAAATAATGTAACACTCTGTGTCAACTATGCCTCAATTAAAAACAACAGTAACAACAACAACAAAACCTCCCAAACAGGCAAGAGATCTTCATGTCCATCCAAATAAACTCATGTAGAAGTGCTTGAATATAGAGAATTTAATTATCACTCACTCAAACTATGATAGCAGTGCTTCCTAGTTAGCCTGTCCCCAGGGGATATTTGTTGTTCATTACATAGGTAGAAAAGGAGGCAGAACAAATGGGAAGCTTGGGATGCAATGGAGGGAAGTCATGTCTGTCCCCCAAGTCTATAAACCCCTCTTAATAGATGCCTAAGTAACCTGGGGGCCTGCCTCACAAATGAATATAGGATCCACTGGCTGTAGGTCATTCTTTGAGCTGACAGAGGTTGAACAGTCATTTTATGTAAAGCATTTCACTAAGTACCTCCTTAAGGAAATGCTGAGGGTCAAGTGTTCCTGTTTGTCCACATTTATCTTTTTTTTTTTTTTATTGTTACTAAAATTTTTTTTCCAGTGTTGTCCACATTTATCTTTAAAGAAAAGTATATCCTTTATGCTCCCTTTCAGTTTTTCCCACTTCTAAGGCAGAACAGAATTTGTCATACTCCTTTTTCACAAACACTGAACTGGGTATTCGATCCCTAGAAGATGTGAGCATTCATGTAGGAGGCTGGGTGCAGAGGAGACTCCAGTGTTTCATTTGATGAGGAGCTCTAAAGGGTAAAAGTTAAGCTTCTGTTGTAATCATGTTAAGTATACATTTTTGGTATTTTCAATTGCATAATGTATTTTTGCCTGAATAATTTCTACTTGGCATTGTGTCTTATGGATGTGATACAGCTACCTAGACATTATCAGCTTGTGATAGTATATGCTTTGGCTGGGATTAGCAAAGTATCACCTTTTAGGTAAAAGTCTCATTACCGTGGGGCAGCTGGGTGGCTCTGTTGGTTATGTGTCCCACTGTTGGTTTCTGCACAGGTCACGATCTCAAGAGTTGTGGGTTCGAGCCCCTGCATTGAGCTCTGTGCTGGACACGGAGCCTGCTTGGGATTCTCTTTCTTCCTTCCCCACCCTGTCTCTTTCAAAGAAAAAGGTTATTACCTTTATACATTTTTTTAAGGTGCCTGAGAGAATATCTGTATTGTTTAATGTGGTGTTATATGTGGCTCCCAAATGAAGATACCTCATAATTTCTCTCTCTCTCTCTCTCTCTCTCTCTCTCTCTCTCTCACACACACACACCATTTTACAGCATTGATGAGAAATTACGTTTATCATTCATATTTTAGGCACTTGAAAATTAATTGTGCATTTTAAATATATATTGCCAAACTAGATTGGCATCCAAATGAATGCTTAGATCATTGGCCTTATAAGAAGTCCTTTCCTCTGGTGAATGGGTTAAACTGCTGCTGTCAGATTGAAGAGAATTAGCCTTGCTGATATGCAAAGAATTGCTCTGTCAGGAAATGTCACTGTCATCGAGTGCTGTTCCTAGTCTGCATTGAGTTTTCTGTCTGGCTCAGAAAATTTTAATAACAGGTTGGATTCACATATAAAAATTTAACCAATTTTCATAAAAATACCTTATTTCATTTTCATTTTTCTTCATATAATTTCTGGTTGTCATAAAATAGGATACTAAACACATCTTATTTCCTTAACTTTCATTGCTTTTGTCCTTTGAAGATAGACACATATAGTTCATTTCTTCCTTTAGAATTTTTCAGATTTTAATGGAAGTTTAAATTTCATCAAAAACACACACACAGAGGGGAGAGAGAGAGAAAAGGCAGTGAGATACACAAAGCGGACAAAAGAGACGTGAGCAGTTACCTCCTCTGTGTCTTGAAGGAGAGGATTTGTTAACCTTAGGTGATAAGGTTAAAAATAAATAAATAAATAAAACTAGCACTCAAATTACTTTTCTTTTTCTTTTTTTTAAAAATATTTTATTTATTTGATAGAGAGAGACACAGCGAGAGAGGGAACACAAGCAGGGCGAGTGGGAGAGGGAGAAGCGGCCTTCCCACTGAGCAGGGAGCCCGATGCGGGGCTCGATCCCAGGACCCTGGGATCATGACCTGAGCTGAAGGCAGTCGCTTAACAACTGACCACCCAGGCACCCCAAGTGCTCCAATTTCAAAAGTTGCCTTTAATCAATAAAAATCTTGGTTTAAAGTCTGTTATTGATCTAAGTCCAGTGCAGTCAAAAGAATCAAGATGCTTTCATTACATAACCTATTGGAATATAAATCTGGAATCTGTTTCTAGTCTATTCATAATTCTTTGTAGGAAACTCAAAATTTTGAGGGCCTCTGTGTTGTTTTAATCTTTATGATTTGGGAGAAAAAGGAGGTAATGTGGAATTTGAAAAATCAGTCTATAGAATAGAAGAAAGAGGACATTTCCTCTTTTAGGCTCATGATGCCAGAATTAAGGACTCCTAGCAATCAACAGTGTAGGATAAACAAGGTTTTATCAAGACCCTTAGTCAAGAGGACTGTCACAGGAAATTTGACAGAGCACATGTAGTCAAAATTGAATTTCAAGTTGTAAAATATTGTTTGATAGAAACAGAAGAGGGTGGTAGCTGATATTTGGTTATTCTAGAAGGAATCAATATTGTTTCGAGTCTTAAATGCTTATAAAGTAATGCAAAAGAATGGATCATAAATGGCCTTGAAATTTTAACACAAGAAGAGAAATTTAATGCAAGGCTTCACTGAAACCGAGAGGGATGTGACAGATCAGGATGCACCTACAAGAGGGTACATCTTGTTCAAAGGAAAATGCTCTACCTGATCAGAGAGAGGAAAAAAATAGCTTTCTGTTACAAAAGAATGTCCAAGACTAGGAGGTTGCAGCTGGAAATATAGAAGTGACAACATTGTGAGAACAAAGAATCACATATTTTAAAAATGTTTAGAAGGCAATTTGTCCAACTTTATTTCACATCCTTCATATTACAGAGGGTAGACTGAGGTCCAGAGAATACAGACTTTCTACAAAGACAAATTATTATACTTGGGACAAATTATGATATTAAGTTCACAAAGATTACAAAGCTTCACAAAGGAGCAGTACATACTAGTGAGAATCAAAGTGAGAGGGGGACCAACTATTTTGATATTTTCCAGAAAACATGTAATCTGATGCATTCCTACTTTACTGTTTTAAAAACTTTGTTTTGGGGCGCTTGGGTGGCTCATTTCGTTAAGCGACTGCCTTCAGCTCAGGTCATGATCCTGGAGACCCCAGATCGAGTCCCACATTGGGCTCCCTGATCAGCAGGAAGCCTAGTTCTCCCCCTCTCACACCTCTGCTTGTGTTCCCTCTCTGGCTGTGTTTCTCTCTGTCAAATAAATTAAAAAAAAAAAAAAAAAAAAAAAACAACAACTTTGTTTCATGGAAGAGAAAAAATATAATCAGGGGGCTCAAAAAATAATTCTGAGCAAAGAAAAAAGTGAACTGATAACTTCTCTGGAATCCAGAATTCCTTAGTACAGAACACTATTGTAGTAGATTCCAGGAAAACAGGGTTCTTGGTTACATGTAATCCCCAAATCCCATTTGTATAACAGTAAAGAAAGGTCTTCATCTGTCTCCACCTGGAGAATTGTTTGGTATATCAACATGATATCTCCTCAGATATCAACAGCCTAGTGGAGTATGAAGAATGCCTGAACAGGGGCTTGGCTTCTAACAGGGAGATTTATAGAGTGAATGTGTATATTAACTCTACGGGCATAATCCAGCCTGTCCTGAGAAAAACCAGAAGTATGGGCAAAGATACTTACAGGTAAGGAAGGGAAACTTTATTTCTTCTCTTATACAAAATCAAGAAGACCATTAATTGATTGTCTGTATTTACATTCCTGCTTGTTTTAGTCCCATATTATTTGGGGGTCCCAGACTTCTTCCTTGATCAACCCTTACTTCCCCTACTATCCTTGTACTTATCTGTGTATTGAGGCTGCTGTGAATCCTGGAACTATATTATACTACTGCTTTAGGATGCTGGACATTTGCAGAAATGAAGTCAAATGGTGTTTTTGTCATCTGACATTTGACTGATCATCTAAAGAGATAGTACAAATTTATATTAACTACCTGACTAGGTAAGGATAGGTGGAGAACACTGGTCATGGATTGTAAGCCTTAAGAATAGTCAGAAATAGAGAAGCAACTCCAGACCCTGGCAGGTATCAGTTTTTCCAGTGGCCAAAATGCATTTTGCACTGCCTAGTCACCAAACGCATATAGTCAGGGACAACTGAGAAGTCCGTCAGAATTTTCTGCAGTCCACTTGTCTCCAGAACTGGTGAGGCCTAATCCCTCGTCTAGCAGCAGATGCCAACCTCCATCCTACTAACCCATGCAATAATTTCATAGGCACCAAATTTCCTATATCAAAGCCCTGTTCTAGTAGAGACCCCTAAAGTACTTTCTGTTTCTCGAATGATGAAGGATACAGGTATTAAAAATCTCCTTCAAGGGGATGAGTAAGATGGTGGAGACCTAAATATCATCAGGTCCCAGGAGTTCAGCTAGATGGTTATCAAACCAGTGGGAACACCTACAGACTCAACAGGAAGTGGAAGAGAAGAAGAGCGGCAATTCTAGGAACAGAAAAATGACTACTTTTTGGAAGGTAGGATGTGCAGAGAAGTGAATCAGAGGCGACATTTGGGAAGACAGACTGTGGGGGGAGGGGCTGGCTGTAGTCAGCCATAGAGCAGAACAGCACAAAATCAGAACTTTTAGAAGTCTGCTCCACTGAGGATCCAGAGGCTAAGCAGGGGGTGGAACCCTCGCTGGGACAGTGTGGTCTCAAAACCTGTGGGGTCACAGAAGGACCTGGGGTGCCTGAGCGTGGCAGAATGCCCAGGTATTGGAGCAGGAAGGTCGGCGGCAAAGACAGAGCAGAGGAGTGGGCTCTCAGCTCTGGCTTACCTTAAGTTGTGATCTGAAGCGCAGTTGGGTCACTGGTTTTCGACCCCACAGGTGGCAGATCCAGGGAGACGCCCTCCTTCCTGCACCAGGAAGAGCGGCACAGGGTCATGCTGTGGGAATCTGCTGGGTTTGGAGACTCCAACGGTGCCAAGTGCCAGAGATGGAAGTGCTAGGCTGCAGGCTAGTGCACAAAGTGCTGCCGGAGACCAGGGCCCCAGGCGTGATTGGTTGTTTTTCTGTGAGGGTGCACTGAGGAGTGGGGCCCTGAGCTCTTGGCTCCTCTGGGCCAGAGCCTGGGAAGCCGCCATCTTCATTCCCGACCTCCAAAGGTCTACGGAAAGTGTTCAGGGAACAAAAGCTCCTGAGAGCTAACCTCAGCTGATTGTTTAACCTGGCCCCTGGCAAGGGCAGAGCAGTTCTGCCTCGGGCAAAGACCTTGAGAATCACTACAACAGGCCCCTCCCCCAGAAGATCAGCGAGAACATACAGCCAAGACAAAGTTCGCCAATCAGAACTTCATAGCTAGGGCAATGCACCATGTAGAATTCATTGCTTTTCCCCAAGATTCTTTAGTCTTTCAAAGTTATTTTTTTAATTTTATTTTTTTCTTATTGTATTTTTAATTATTTTTCTCTTTCCCAGTTTAACTTTAAAAAAATCTTATCAATATATATTTTTTTAATTTTTTAAAGATTTTATTTATTTATTTGACAGAGAGATAGATCACAAGTAGCCAGAGAAGCAGGTAGAAAGAGAGGAGGAAGCAGGCTCGCTGCCAAGCAGAGAGCCTGATGTGGGCCTTGATCCCAGGACCCTGAGACCATGACCTGAGCAAAGGCAGAGGCTTTAACCCACTGAGCCACCCAGGCGCCCTAATCTTATCAATATCTTTAATTTTTTTTTTAATTTTCATTGTTTTAGTCATACTCTATCCCTTCACTGTATTTAAGCTTTTGTTTTTGTTTTTGTTTTTGTTTTGTATCCATTGTAGGTTTTTCTTTCCTTAAAAGTTTGGAATAAAGTTTCTTCTAATAAATAAAAATATGCCCCAAACAAGGTTTTGTTCTTGTTTCCAGCTTCATTACATTCTTTTCTTTTTTTTTCTTTTTTCAACCAACTTCTTATCAATTCCTTTTTTAGAATCATTTTTAATTTCCATCTTTACAGTCATATTCCATCCCTTCACCATACCTTTATTTTTGTACACATAAAAGTTTTCCTTTCTTTAAAATTTTGGGAAGCAGTTTCTTCTAACTAACCAAAACACATCCCAAATCAAGTAGGTGTCTCTGTTCTATTCACCAGACTAATCATATATATAGAGAGACAGATAGATAGAGATAGAGATTTTTTTTTTCTTTCCTTTCCTCTCCCCCCAGTTTCGCTTTTTTTCTGATTTGGTTGGCGGATATTTTTCTGGGGTCATTTCTATGCTTTTAGTATTTTGTTCTCTCATTCATCTAGTCTTACCTGCATAAAATGACAAGGCAGAAAAACTCATCTCAAAAAAAAGAACAAGATGTAGTACCAGTGGCTAGGGACATAATCAATAGGGTCATTAGTAATATGTCAGAACTAGAGTTCAGAATGACTATTATCAAGGTGCTAGCTGGGCTTGAAAAAAGCATGGAGGATATTAGAGAATGTCTTACTGGAGAAATAAAAGAGCTAAAATTTAACCAAGTTGAAATAAAAAAAGCTATTAATGAGGTGCAAGAAAAAAATGGAGGCTCTTTCCACTAGGATAAATGAAGTAGAAGAGATAATTGGTGATATAGAAGACCAAATGAGGGAAAATAAAGAAGCTGAGAAAAAAAGAGACAAAGAACTACTGGACCACGAGGGGAGAATTTGAGAGATAAGTGATACCATAAGATGAAACAATATTGGAATTATTTGGATCCCAGAAGGAGAAGAAAGAAGGAGAGGGGCAGAAGATATACTGGAGCAAATTATAGCAGAGAATTTCCCTAATTTGGTGAAAGGAATAAGCATCAAAATTCAGGAGGCACAGAGAATCCCCCTTAAAATCAATAAAAATAGGTCCACACCCCATCATCTAATAGTAAAACTTACAAGTCTGAGTGACAAAGAGAAAATCCTGAAAGCGGCTCAGGAGAAGAGATCTGTAACATACAATGGCAGAAATATTAGATTGGCAGCAGACCTATCCACAGAGACCTGGCAGGCCAGAAAGGACTGGCATGATATATTCAGAGCACTAAACAAGAAAAATATGCAGCCAAGACTACTATATCGAGCTAGGCTGTCACTGAAAATAGAAGGAGAGATAAAAATCTTCCAGAACAAACAAAAAGTAAAAGAATTTGCAAACACCAAAACAGCTCTAGAGGAAATATTGAAAGGGGTCCTCTAAGCAGAGACAGAGCCCAAAAGTAACATAGACCAAAAAGGAACAGAGACAATGTACAGTAACAGTCACCTAACAGGCAATAGAATGGTACTAAATCCATATAGTTCAATAGGTACCCAGAATGAAAATGTGCTAAATGCCCCAATCAAAAGACACAGGGTATCAGAATGGATTAAAAAAACAAGACCCACCGATATGCTGTCTCCAAGAAACTCATTTGAGACCCAAAGACATCTTCAAATTTAAAATGATGGGGTAGAAAACAATTTACCATGCTAATGGACATGGTAATCCTTATATCTGACAAATTAGATTTTAAGCCAAAGACTATAATAAGAGATGAGGAAGGACACTATATTATACTTAAAGGGTCTGTCCAACAAGAAGATCTAACAATTTAAAATATCTATGCCCCTAACATGGGGGCAGCTAATTATATAAACCAATTAATAAGTAAATCAAAGAAAAACATTGACAATAATACAATACTAGTAGGGGACTTTAACACCACCCTCACTGAAACAGATAGAACACCTAAGAAAAAGATCAACAAGAAATTAAGACTTTATTTTTTTTTAAAGATTTTATTTATTTAACAGAGAGAAATACAGCCAGAGAGGGAACACAAACAGGGGGAGTGAGAGAGGGAGAAGCAGGCTTCCTGCTGAGCAAGGAGCCCGATGTGGGACTCGAACCCGGGTCTCCGGGATCATGACCTGGGCCGAAGGCAGTCGCTTAACCAACTGAGCCACCCAGGCACCCCAAGAAATTAAGGCTTTAAATGACACACTGGATCAGGTGGACATCACAGATATATTCAGATCCTTCCATCCCAAAGCACCAGAATACACATTCTTTTCAAGTGCACGAGGATCATTCTCCAGAATAGATCACATCCTGGGTCACAAATAAGGTCTCAACCAGTACCAAAGACTGGGATCATTCTCTACATATTTTCAGACCACAGTGCTTTGAAACTAGAACTGAACCACAAGAGGAAAGTTTGAAAGAACTGAAATACATGGAGACTAAAGAGTATCCTACTAAAGAATGAATGGGTAAACCAGGAAATTAAAGAAGAATTTTAAAAATTCATGGAAACAAATAAAAATAAAAACACAACTTTTCAAAATCTTTGGGACACAGCAAAGACATGGTCCTGAAAGGAAAGTATATAGCAATACAAGCTTTTCTCAAGAAACAGGAAAAGTCTCAAGTACACAACCTAACCCTACACCTAAAGAGCTGGAGAAAGAACAACAAAGAAAGCCTAAACCCAGCAGGAGAAGAGAAATAATAAAGATCAGAGCAGAAATCAATGAACTAGAAACCAAAAGAACAGTAGAAAGAATCAACAAAACTAGGAGCTGGTTCTTTGAAAGAATTAACAAGACTGATAAACTCCTGGCCAGACTTATCAAAAAGAAGAGAGAAAAGACCCAAGTTAACAAAATCATGAATGAAAGAGGAGAGATCACAACCAACACCAAAGAAATACAAACAATTATAAGAATGTATTATGAGCAAGTATACACCAGCAAACCTGACAATCTGGAAGAAATGGATGAATTCCTAGAGACATATAAACTACCAAAACTGAACTAGGAAGAAACAGAAAACCTGAACAGACTCATAACCAGCAAGAAGATTGAAGCAGTCATCAAAGATCTCCCAACACACAATAATCCAAGATCAGATGGCTTCCCAGGGGGAATTCTACCAAACATTTAAAGAATTAATACCTATTCTCCTGAAACTGTTCCAAAAAATAGAAATGGAAGGAAAACTTCCACTGCTATTCAACGTAGTTCTAGCAGTCTTAGCCTCAGCAATCAGACAACAAAAAGAACTAAAGTCATCTGAGTTGGCAAAGAAGAAGTCAAACTCTCACTCTTTGCAGATGATATACTTTATGTGGAAAACCCTAAGGATTCCACTCTAAAATGGTTAGAACTCACACAGGAATTCAGAAAAGTGTCATGATATAAAATCAATGCACAGAAATCAGTTGCATTTCTGTACACCAACAAGACAGAAGAAAGAGAAATTAGGGAGTTGATCCCATTTACAATTGCACCCAAAACCATAAGATACCTAGGAATAAACCTAACCAAAGAGGCAAAGAATTTATACTCAGAAAAATAAAGTACTTATGAAAGAAATTGAGGAAGACACAAAGAAATGGAAAAAGATTCCATGCTTATGGATTAGAAGAACAAATATTGTGAAAATGTGTATGCTACCTAGAGTAATTTATACATTTAATGCAATCCCTATCAAAATACCATCAATGTTTTTCAAAGAAATGGAACAAATAATCCTAAAATTTATATGGAGCAAGAAAAGATCCCAAATAGCCAGATGAATGTTGAGGGCATCACAATTATATACTTCAAGTTCTATTATAAAGCTGTAATGATAAGTCAGTATGGTACTGGCACAAAAAAAGACACATAGATCAGTGGAACAGAGTGCCCAGAAATGGACCCTCAACTCTATGGTCAACTCATCTTCGACAAAGCAGGAAAGAATGTCCAATGGAAAAAGGACAGTCTTTACAACAAATAAAATTGGGGAAATTGGATCACCACGTGCAGGAATAAAACTGGACCATTTCCTTACACCACATAAAAATAGACTCAAAATGGATGAAAGTCCTCAGTGTGAGTCAGGAATCTATCAAAATCCTTGAGGAGAACACAGGCGGCAACCTCTTTGACCTCAGTCGCAGAAACTTCTTCCTAGAAACGTATCCAAAGGCAAGGGAAGCAAGGAAAAAAAAAGCTACTGGAACTTCATCAAGATCAAATGCTTTTACACAGCAAAAGAAACTGTCAACAAAGCCAAAAGACAACCGACACAATGAGAAGATATTTGCAAATAACATATCAGATAAAGGGCTAGTATCCAAAATCTATAAAGAACTCCTCAAACTCAATACCCAAAGAACAAATAATCCAATCAAGAAATGAGCAGAACATGAACAGACATATCTTCAAAGAAGACATCCAAATGGCCAATAGACACATGAAAAAGTGCTCAATATCCCTCAGCATCAGGGAAATACAAATCAAAACCACAGTAAGATACCATCTCACACCAGTCAGAATGGCTAAAATTAAAGTCAGGACAAACGGATATTAGTGAGCATGTGGGGAAAAGGGGAACCCTCTTACACTGTTGGTGGGAATGCAAGCTGGTGCAACCACTCTGGAAAACAGTAAGGAGATTCCTCAAAAAGTTGAAAATAGAGCTATCTTATGACGCAGCAATCACACTACTGGATATTTACCCTAAAGATACAAATATTGTGATCCGAAGGGGCACATGCACCCAAATGTTTATAGCAGCAATGTCCACAATAACCAAATTATGGCATGAACCTAGATGTCCATCAACAGATGAATGGATAAAGATGTGGTATATATATATTGGAACAGTATTCAGCCATCAAAAAGAATGAAATCCTGCCATTTGCAACAAAGTGGATGGAACTGGAGGGCATTATCTGAGCGAAATAAGTCAATCAGAGAAAGACAATTATCATAAAATCTCTATGATATGAGGAATTTGAGAGGCAGGGTAGGGGATCATGGGGAGTAGGAAAGGAAAAAAAAATGAAACAAGGTGGGACCAGGGAGGGAGACAAATCATAAGTCTTAATCTCAGGAAACAAACTGAGTGCTTCTGGGGGGAGGGGGGCGGAGTGGTAGGGTTGCTGGGTTATGGAAAAAATAAAAATAAATAAAATAAAATAAATAATAAAATAAAAAAGAACAGTCACAAATAAACTGAGAAACAGTTAACACTGGATGTTGACTACATATCATACACTGTCCTAAGTATTTTGAGTCATCTGGACCTCATACAAAACTATTAGTTAACACTGTACTATTTATTTTTATAAAAAAGGAAGTTGAAGGACAGAGAAGGTAGGTAACATGCTCAAAGTCACACAGTAAGTAAACTTAAGAGCAAGGTTTCCAACTCAGCCTGGTTCCATTGGTATATACAGCTGTGCTCTTCAGTGAAGTCCAAGGCTTTTTCAAGCAATGTTTCTAGTCAACTTTGTGGTGTCTCACAATGCAGTATAGAAGAGAGTGTTTAAATAGAAAGTAGTTCATGACTAAAGAGAGATAACAGATGATAATGCATCACTGAACAAGAACTGTGTACTATTTAAAAACAGAATAGTCAGAGAAAAAGAAAGTGTACTTGGAAATTAAAAATCTGACAGTGGACATAAACTATTCAGACAAGAATTGGAGGATAAGATTGAGAAAATTTCTCTGGATAAGAAAAAAAAAGAATTAGACAATAGAAGATTTCTTAAAAAATGAATTAATTAAATAAAACAGAAAATCAACATGAGGCTGACTGATTGGATTTCACTCACACACACACACACACACACACACACACACACACACACACACACATTCTCTCTGTCCCCCCACCTCAGATATTCCTTAACTGAAAGATATGAGTTTCTAGATGTCAATGGCTAGTTGCCCATCTATGTGGATAGACATGAAGAAGCAAACAAAATATATCTTCATGAGATTTTTAAATCACCAAGGATAAAGAAAAGATTCTAAAGCTTCCAAGTAGGAAACAAATCTTGAACAGAAATCTAGAAGAAAAACAGCAATGAACTTATCATATATACTGAAAGATTGAAGACAATAGAATGTCTTCAAAGTTTTCAAGTAAAATTCTTTCAACCTAGAAGTCTATGCCCAGCCGAATTCAGTCAAATGTAAGATTAGTTTAAATTTTTGAAAACCTTACCTTCCATGAATGTTTTCTTATGAAACTTCTGGATAATATATATAGGGGAGGTGGAAGAAAGTCTACTTCAGCCATCTACCAATATTTTGTTTGAATTTTGAATCATGTGAATCTATTTTGATTGTTTTTAACTCAAAACAACTTAAGAAGAAATAGCAGTATAGACATAATCCTTATAAATATGAAGATAAATACTTGGGAGGCACCTGGGTGGTTCAGTTGTTAAGCATCTGCCTTCAGCTCAGGTCATGATCCTGGAGTCCCAGGATTGAGCCCCGTATTGGGCTCCCTGCTCGGTGGGAAGCCTGCTTCTCCCTCTCTCACTCCCCCTGCTTGTGTTCCCTCTCTAGCTTTGTTGCTCTCTGTCAAATAACTAAATAAAATCTTAAAAAAAAATACTTGAGAGAAGGACAAAAATGTCAACAAGCTCCTTCTGGGGATGAGGGCATTGGGAAGGGCACTGATATGGTGCTCTTTGTTATAACACACTCATTAGTGATTTTTATGTAATATTATTACATATGTTATCACTTTGTTATAAAAAAATTCAATGGCAATAAATTCTCCAAAAACACAACAGTAATATTTTTTTAAATGTCAGACAATTGAAGCAAGTTATAAAAAACATATGGAATGATTTTAATTTGTAAAAATGTATTCACATACACGAGGGAGAGATTGGATTAAGATATTATGCAGGTAATTTTTACTTTTTTGTACTTTCTCAATTTTGTATAATAAAATTTTCCTAAATAAAATAATGATAATAATACAATTAAAATATAATTAGCTGGGGACGCCTGGGTGACTCAGTTGGTTAAGTGTCTGCCTTCAGTGCAGGTCATGATCCTAAGGTCCTGGGATTGAGTCCCACATTTGGCTCCTTGCTCAGCAGGGAGTGTGCTTCTGCCTCTGCCTGCTGCTCTCCCTGTTTGTGCTCTGTCTGTCTCAAATAAATGAATAAAATCTTAATATGTGTGTATATATATATATTTACATATATATGTAAATAAATATATATATATATATATATATATATATATATATATTAGCTGGACATGACTCTAAATTTATCTACCATTCATGAAATGTATTCTGTAAAAGAAGGTATTTTGAGTTGTAAACCACCAGGTTACAATTAAGTCTTTGTAAGACTAATCCATTCCAAGTTGGGCACTACTTATACATATATCAAATGAGGAGGTGACCTTGCCAGAAAAACAATGTGACTGGAAACCAGTAAGTCTACATACGAAGGAGCTCCATACTCATTAGTTAAGACAACTTAGGGAACTGAGGAACTTATTGCATGCATTATTAACAAAATGTAGCACTCTGACATTGCTACCAAGTGACTTCTTTCTGAGCAACACATTTCTATAATGAGCATGGCTTCTAATGTGATGTTCCTGAGAATGAACTTCTTTTCATGTACCCATTGACCATCTGTATGTCTTGGTTGGAAAAATGTCTATTCAGATTCTTTGGCATGTTTTAATAAAAAAAAATAAGATTTTTACAAAGCATAACACTTTTGTTCAATGATATGGATCATCACTCTACCTAAAGAAGAAACATTCACAGATTCTGTATTTGGCATTAGTCAGTTAGTACATTAACTGATTGTAGAACTGTAGCTGGGTCAACATCCTAACACTGTTCTAAATCACTATTTTCTCCACATAACAGTAGTTCACATTATGTATAAAGATGCAAAGCCCTGAGTTGATTTTATAGACCTATTCTGTAATTCCAAAGGGAAGGCCACTCAATAGCAATTCACCTCTCTCTTTTTTAAAAAAATGTTGACATTTAATTTAAGTGTAATTCAGGAATCTTCACACTGTTTTCCATAGCGGCTGCACCAACTTGCATTCCCACCATATAGGAACAAGAAAAAACATAAATGATAAAACAAATTCAAAAGATGGGATATGTTACAGAACAGACATGATCTCAGCAAGTTAAAATACTATCACAAAAAAAGACAATTGAAAACAATATGGAGGTTCCTCAAGAAGTTAAAAATACAGCCACTCTATGACCCAGCAATTGCACTACCTGGTATTTACCCCAAAGATACAGATGTAGTAAAAAGAGGGGCCACATGCATTCCAGTGTTCATAGCAGCAATGTCCACAATAGCCAAACCATGGAAGGAGCTGAGATGCCTGATAACAGACAGATGGATAAAGAAGATGTGGTTCATATATACAATGGAATATTACACAGCCATCAGAAAAGATGAATACCTACCATTTACATCGACATGGATGTGATCCACATCCATGGATGTGTCGATTACATCGACAGTGAAATAAGTCAATCAGAGAAAGACAATTATTGTATGGTTTCACTCATATATGGAATATAGGGAATGGTTTCAGAGGACCATAGGGGAAAGGAGGGAAAACTGAACGGAAGAAATCAGAGAGCGAGATAAATCTTGACTCTGGGAAACAGACTGAGGGTTGTGAAAAGCAAGATGGGTAGGCGGATGCGGTACCTGGGTGATGAGCATTAAGGAGGGCACATGATATGATGAGCACTAGGAGTTATATGCAACTAATGAATCACTGACTACTACATCAAAAACTAATGATGCACTATATGTTGGTTCATTGAATTTAAATTAAAAAAAGGCAACTGAAAATGAAAACAAAACAAAACTTGATACAAATATACACAACTTGTGATCTTGGATTAGATCTTACTTCACCCTGATCTGTTACCAAGAACATGTTTGTGACAACTAAGGTTGAATATGATTATTAACATTATTTTTATAACTAAAGTTAACATTTCAATCAAATTTCCTCAGGTTATCTCTAGTGTCCTTATTTGCTTCAGGATACCACATTACATTCAGTCATCATGTTCCCTTAAGCTCCTCTAAATTGTGACAGTTTCTTAAGACTTTCCTTGTTTTTTACGACTTTGACAGATTTGAGGGATACTGGTCAGGTATTCTGCAGAAGATCCTTCAAATCTGTCTGAAGATTTTCTCTTGCTTAGACCAGAGTCGTGAGTTTCAGGAAGGTAGCTTATAGAGAAATGTGCCATTTGCATCACATGATGTCAATTACATGTTATTCCATGAATTATCACTGACAATGTTAAGCTTAATCATATAGCCACGGAAACATTTGTTAGTTTTCTCTACTGAAAAGTTATTCTCCTTCTTTTTCATGTCATATTTTTTAGAGGAATTTGCTACATGCAGCCCATACTTAAGGGGTGGGAAATCATTCTCCCTATCCTTGATAATGGATTATCTATACAAATTATTTGATTTTCCTCTGTATGGAGATTTGCCTCTTCATCCTCATTTATTATTTGTCCACTCATTTATTAATATCAATATGGATGCATGGATATTTATTTTATACTTTGGGTTGTATTTTAATACCACACATTATTTATTGTGGTGTTCAAATTGTTCCTGCTTACTGGGAGCTTTTCCAGTTGGTTTCTGTGTCACTTTGACATATCCCCATTGTTGTTTTTTTGAGCCCTTCCTTTACTTTCTGGCACTACAAAATGATCCAGGCCTATGCTTGAGTCTCATCAGATTTTTTTTTTAAGGGAGTGATATAAACATTAGCTTAGAATACATGCTCTTCATGAGCTGATTTATTTTAAGATTCTCCTAATTCAGGGGAATAATGATTAGGTCTCATTGTTCCAGGCTGATATGAAATGGTGAGAGTTGTGCTGTCTAATATATTCTAATCAAATACAGTACTTACCTGTTAGATGTTTGACAAGTGGGTCATGGAATGCTTATTAAGTAGAAGTCTACAACTGACAGGATTCAAGTGCATCCCAGTAAATAATTTAGGGAATAAATTTTCTTATGTGTATAAGTCGCTGTGTGCTCATAAAGCAAATCAGCAAAGAAACAATATTTGGAGGTGGTTTTGTCCGAAGACATTAATGATGTTGCTCCCTCCCAGCAAACTGAACTATTGGAGAAGGGAAGAATTTAATAGCTCTTGGGAAGCTCCTGAGGGGTAAGGGTGGAAGCTTGCATCAAGAACACTACTGTTAAAAAAAAAAAAAAAAAAAAAAAAAAAAAAAAAAAAAAAAAAAAAAAAAAAAAAAAGAACACTACTGTTAATCAGGTTTGTTTTAACCCCCATCATCCTGCCCAACAGAAGTCTAAAAGGACAATTGGCTGAGCTATCAGAAACTCGGATAATAAAACAAAATAAAAATAAAATCTTTTGAATTATTAATTAGGTTTTCCCACACAATGTCAAATCAAAAGTATTAGTAATTTCCCCCATCTCAACTGGTCTACTGATTGGTTTAATTTTGTACCACAATAACTGAATTTTTCAGTGGTTATGCAATGTCATAGTTTTTATGAGTTGGCTTGCCTAAAAACAATTCATTGTTTAAAGCGATTACTGACTAGAGGTGCCTGGGTGGCTAAGTCAGTTGTCTGACTTTTGATTTTGGCTTGGATCAGGATCTCCAGGTTGCAGGACGGAAACCTCTACCAGGTTCTGCACTCAGTGCCGTGTCTGCTCCAGATGCCCCCTCTCCCTCTGCCCCTCCCCTCCCTGCTCTTTCTCCCTCTTGCTCTCTCACTCTAAAATAAATAAAACCTTTAGAAAAATAAAGCAATCACTGAATGTAACACTCAGACACTTAGCATTGAATGCCCCATAGGTTGCATTAGTTTTTTATGTATGTCTTATGTCCTCTAAATGATTAGAGTCTCATCTGAAGTTAAATACCACTAGCTATGCGACCTATTTTCTCACCTCTTTGAGCCTTTTTTTCCCCATTAAGTTGTAAATAACAGTAACCACCCTACAAAGGCACTATGAGGATTAAATGAGATCATTTGAAGTAAAGATCTTAGCACATCACATCTATTACACAAAAATGCTCAATATATGTTCCTTTTTCTTTCATTTAGGACTGCCTTTATAGGTGTATGTGGCTTGCACAGCCCCAAAGGGCCCCTGACACTCAGAAGGGCCCCATGTTTGGTTTTATGATTTGCTGGTGGTGTCTTGAACTTCTTATTAATCTTTGAATACGGAGTCCAACATTTTCATTTTGTACTGGGCTCTGTAAATTATATAGCTGGTCCTGGGTTCACCCAACTAAATTGTAAGTCCTTTTTGAAATATGAAATGCCATGGTTGACTTTATACTCCTGATATGTTCTTCAGTGCTTAGCCCAGTTTCCTGCCTGTGAAAGAAAGTTCACATTTATTGAAAATAATAGTAGTGGTTTATTTAAGACAAGTTCATTGGTAGATATAGAAGACCTGCCTGGGAATCACATGCAATATTTCATGCCTCAGCATCCAAGTGGTTTTGATTTGCAACAACAACAAAAACAAACAAACAAACAAACAAAAAAGTTAAATGAAGGTGATCTTATGAATTGATTTCAGTCAATATGCTTATGCATGTCTAAAATGATACCATTATTTTAATAAAAAAGCATATCTTCTTCAAGGAACCAAAACTTTTTATAAAGTTCATCTTTGAGCTGTATACTCCTCTAAATTTAAGAAGAATTATTGTTGACATTTGGGTTATGTTTGCTGAAATGTATAAAGGGGCCCTGTCACTGCCTGCCAGATGTGCTTATAATAAAGCAGTAGGGCTTAAAGAGGCCTAGTTTCTGAGAAGCCCAACTGGTGCTCATTTTGTTGGAAATATCCAGTTATTGGTCCCTGATTAGTTATTCTGGTTCCCACTGATTTCTGTTTGGGGTGGGGGTGGGGCATAAGACCCATGGCAGCAATAACACAGAGTAGTGATATAAAGAATATACTGGGAGGACGCCTGGATGGCTCAGAGGGCTAAAGCCTCTGCCTTCGGCTCAGGTCATGATCTCAGGGTCCTGGGATCGAGGCCCCTATCAGGCTCTCTGCTCAGTGGGGAGCCTGCTTCCTCCTCTCTCTGCCTGCCTCTCTGCCTACTTGTGATCTCTCTCTCTGTCAAATAAATAAATAAAATCTTTAAAAAAAAAAAAAAAGAGAGAGAATATATGGGAATATATACTGACCAGGGTATTGGAGACTGAGAGAGAATTAATGATAATTTTGCATATCTGGTACAGTATGAATATTCTTATGGCTGATTCAGAGCCTTTTTCCTGGATTAGAAAAACACAACCTTTATTGTTCTTGTTTGGCAGGTCTAGAATTTGTTTTTTGGTTGTACTTTACCAGGGCCTCAGAATATTGAGTAAGAAAATCCATCTAAAATGAGAAAACAGCATGAATCCTATTCTTATTGGAATATTGTTCTCTGAAGTCAGTAAACTCAGTTGGTCAAGGAGCAGGTCAGGATGACTAATTCAAAGCTCCAGAGGGTCTTACACAATGTGGAGGCTTTATATGAGATACTATACTGAGGTTAGACGTGACATCTCAAGTCATTTATCTCATATGACCTTTCAGTGGGACACCAAGGTCGCTTTGCAAAGAGTAGGGACCAGTATTAGAACCAGTACTCATGTATGAGAGTCAGTTCAGAGGGTATCCAGGAAACCCTTATTGCAGGGAATCTGGTGCGCGTGCATACGTGTGTGTATGTTCTTTGAGATATATTTATACTTTCCTATGTATACAAATACACACATACTTTAAAAATTTTAATTTACCATATTTTTTTAAACCAGCTACCTTCCTTCTAGTTGTGGAGTAAAACTAAATTAAATCAGCATTCTTCACCATCTGCTGGGTATAAATCACTACTTGCTGTAGGAAGAGAAGCTAGTTCTAAGCTCAGCACATAAAACCTTTACCAAAACACATTTCAGCTCTTTGGCATCACGGCTGAAGGACAGACTGTGCCTGCTGATCCTCTACCAAATGATTTGACTCCAGTTGATTGATTCTGTTTAAGGGTAACAAACTAATCCACCGCTGTAAAACAGCAAAAATACAATTGCCTGAAATCTCATAAGGCAGCTTCTCCTGAGGTGTGAATATAAAGGAGCAGCAGTCCATGCATTTGCATCAACAAACTGCCCAAAGCAATTCTGCATCATACCCTTGCACATCCCCTGCAGATGTATTTTACTCCACCTTAGAATATGAACAAGTTGATTTACATATTAATGAGAAACGACTGAAACTAAGCAATTAGGCAGGTGAGGCTCAAGTTAGGGGAACAGATACTTTAAATACTGTTAAGTGGAAATCCAGAACAATCTAAATAGACTCTGTATTCTTTTTCTTCTTTAACCTGGGCTACATTAATGAGAAATTAATTGATTCTTGACAACTTTAATGAGTCTTTATTAACTGCATAATTGGAAAGAAAAATCTATGGATGTAATGAGCATCTTAATTTCTTGGAACCAGTGTGACTGACTGACTCGGTCATAGAAATCACCACAATGTGCTCTATCTCCCCATAAATATCTAGGCAAAAGTAAACCAGTCTGCCTCACGTTTCCTTTATTTCTTTGCCTGCTTGGGTAAGAAGAATATGTTGTTTGGAGATAATACTAGGAGTAGAATGAGCACAGGGTCGATGACTCTAGCCCCTTTTTTATCAGGAACTTTTTGTGTGACTTATATAATTATATATTTTTTCAGTAATTATTTGTCACTTATCTCCTCCTGGTTTCCATTTTCTCATTTGGAAAATGATGAAGATTAACTCTAAATTCCCTTTGAACTCTAAATTATATGTTTCTAATGGCAAATTACATGGTGACTCTGGTATTTTAAGGACCCAATCAGTAATCGCCATCCTGTCATCTAATCCAAAATAAAGTCTCCTTTCAACAGAGTAAACGCTAGCCAAGTTTTTTATACTAAATGACCAACTGGAATTTTCGAATGTTCCTCTCATTCACAGTCTAGAGCAGTTATTCTCAAAATGTTGTTGCTGAACCCGTAGCTGCAAGTCACCAGAGAATTTTCCAGAAATGTAATTTCTCAGCCCCATTTCGACATACTGAATCAGAAGTTCTGGGAGTGACGCCGAGCAACTGATGTTCTAACAAGACTTTCTGGAGATTCTACATGATAAAGTTTTAGATTCACTGGCATACATAAATATTTCCTCTCTTTCACATCTTTAATTTGTTTGGTGGAAAAATGTTTTGTGAATGGCTTTATCAGAATAGGTGGCCATTATCATGAACTAACTTATCAACTGCTCCTGTATGGGTCTTTGTTCAGACCAACATCCCTCTCTCTCTATCTCATACCTCCTGCTTGGTTTTTTCCTTCATCTTTGAAATGTAATTGCTGTTTTATCAAGTAGACTTACTAACAAAAAATGTAGTTGACATTTATAGAGCACTTCAGAACTTCACATCACTTTTCATAGGTAGTATCTCTTGATTATCATGATCACTTTATAGGTAATGACGTCTCAAGGAGGTTAAGTGATTTTACAAGGCTACATGGCCAGTAATGCAAAAAAAAAAAAAAAAAAAAAAAAAAAAAAAAAAAAAAAAAAAAAAAAAAAAAAAAAAAATAAAAAAATAAAAAAAAAAATAAAAA